>CM021105.1:345286792-345429895 GCA_007115665.2 Sequoiadendron giganteum | reverse complement strand
TGATGAAGCATCATTTTGAACATATCTCTCCATAGAATCTTCACTGGAGCATTTCAAGCTTTGATTTTGACACCTGGTATCTGGCCATCTGCCATTGACAACCTCAGAGGTCCTAAGTTTTTTCTTGAAAAAGTGAAAACAACCCACCAGACCTAGACTGACTTTTTCTTGATTCCAACTTCACCACTATGATTGTGAAGTGAAATAAACCAATCATAATAATTTTTAGTCAATTCTGACATGATCCTATTTTTAGGGTTTTTCTTAAAAAATAGGGATCTAAAACCCTAATTTTGAAAATTTCCAAATTTTTCCAGTATCTTCCAGACAGTAAACCCACAAAAAGCCCATACTTCATTTTCCCAAAAATTGACTTTTGATGATAATTTTACAAGGTTTAGAATATTTTAAGCAAAATGCCTTAATGAAGCAAAAAAATTGTTTTGGGTACGACATTAGGCTCCATCTGGTGACCATGTCAAATACTTACAACATAGGAGAACTGATAATTTATAAGTTTTTAAAAGTAGACCAATGACTTATTAGTTGGGCATTGGAGTCAAGACTTTCCTAATCACCTAAAAAGTTGGGAACTTTCCTAAAATCACCTAAAACAAGACTACCTAAATCACCTAAAATACGACGAAACTTTACGGAACAGGGAAACACATTACAACATAACAAAAATAAAATGAAAATTACTTAGATAAAATTCACTCCACCCCTGAAGAGATGAAGTGCTTTGGATATTGTTTGTTGCATGGCAGTGGGAAGAACCTCACATGGATGTTGTTTCTACCTGAAAGGCTTTACTTCTCTTTTGATGGGCATCGCAAGAGGCAATCCTTCTGGGATGAAGATTCTCAGGTATTCACACACCCAAGCAAAGGTACTTTGACAAAAAAAAAAATATGATGCAAATGGGAAAGTTGATACCCCTGAGGCATTGGTTCTATTGTAGTCCATCCTTAGGATGTTGATTTCTTCAAACTAATCAATTGAGTTCCAATCTCTATTTCTATAATGTCGTAGGTGATCTTTTCTGACCTAAAAATATCCTTTGATCGACTCATCAATCAACTCTACATCACCTTTAACACATAGGAGTTTGATTCACATGTCCAATATTTTTGAGGCCTAACAAAAGTGCCTCTTTTTCATCTTTAGTGAATTCCAATTGCACATATGAGTGCAACTATCCTTTAGGTTTAGGGGAGATGATCAATTCCCCTACTTCTAAACTTGTATTTAAACAACCTCCATCAACTTGCATTGTCCATGACTTTGTGTCCTTTGTCAGTCTCTTTTCAAAACAAGTAATGTTTTGGTCTTCGGTTTTTATCTTTGACAGAGTCACACAATTACCAAGACCCACTTCATGCTTTTCTTCTATTGGAACAGATGACTTGAGTGTAGATTGCTTCTTCACAACTTAGAGAATTTGATCTAGTTCTTCTGGATGGTCCTAAAGACATTCCAGTTGAGATATTTGTACCTTGGTCTTCATCATGGAAACAATGATGTCAAATTTTTTTGAAGACATCTCTTGAGAAACTGGCATAGTGTTCTTACATGAAGGTTTGGGTTTAAAAGTGGAAGGCACTTCTTTACCCTTTTCATTTGATTGTTGCCTTTCTTCTTCTTCTTTTTGTGCTTTGAAGTTTTGAGCACGTGTGAACACAGTCATTGAAACATTTTCATGATTCACCATAAGAGCATACTAGTAGTATTCTTCTTCCTATTCTTGATTGATAGGTTCCTTATCAAAGTATCTCGCAATGGAGTCGCCATCGAAGTTGTTTGTTTCTGCTAAAACAATGTTTGAACTTGGTGTTGGTACAAAACTAGAATTGGGAGCAACTTCAGTGTATCCCATGATTTGGTTCATCCTTAGATTCTCAAGACATGTAGATCCAGTATGTGCATCGGTGTCATGGAAACAACAAATTATTGCATGGTGTGTAGCTTTAATCATTGGTCTTGATGGAGGTGTTAGTAATCGTGGCTGAAAATTGTCTCTTTTTGGCTGGTATGATTGCTAAACTAGAGATCTGATAGAATTTTTTTTCATCAAGTCAGAAGTGATCATATTATCCCCCAACTTGATGGTGTTTTCTTGTGCACTCTTCAACTCAATTTCTTTCATCGTCTTGAGGAAGAAAGTTATCTCTGATGGAAGAGCATTTATGAAATAGCTCATTAGAATCTTCAATGATGGATTGAGTGTAGAAGAAAGTCTTGTAACAAGATGATTAAATCTTTCCACAAACTCCCTCATGTGTTCGTTGTGCTCCATCTTTAAATTTTCAAGTTGGACGAACAACAAATGACTATCTTCAGCGGGCTTGAATCTCACCAAAAATTTCTCACTCATAGTTGCCCATCTTGTGATATTGCCTAACGCTAGGTGATTGAACCAGTTGGCAACATTTCCCACAAGAGTCTCGACAAAGAGATGCACTGCAATGTCTTCATGTGCCACATGCAAGATGATGCAAGCCATTGTGAATGCAAAAAAATGTTCCTCCGAGTGTTGAGTTCCATCACTGTGAAATAACTATCTCTGATGGAAGATAATTTATCAAATAGCTCATTAGAATCTTCGATGATGGATTGAGTGTAGAAGAAAGTCTTATAACAAGATGATTAAATATTTCCACAAACTCCCTCATGTGTTTGTTGTGCTCCATCTTTGAATTTTGAAGTTGGACGACCAACAAATGACTATCTTCAATGGGCTTGAATCTCGCCAAAAATTTCTCGCTCATAGTTTCCCATCTTGTGATATTGCCTAGCGCTAGGTGATTGAACCAGTTGGCAACATTTCCCACAAGAGTCTTGACAAAGATATGCATCGCAATGTCTTCATGTGCCACGTGCAAGACGATGCAAACCATTGTGAATGCAAAAAATGTTCCTCCAGGTGTTGAGCAGGGAAAGTGCTTCCTTGACCATTTAGGTAACTCATGATTTACCTAAAAAGCCAAAGGTTCAATGTTATTACCTCAAGGTAATGGGGGTGGACATTGCTGATTTCTATCAACATTACCAACATTATCATTGTTATCATCCATTGCTTCTATGTGGATCATGTAATAGGATGCTAGAGTGTCATTCCCATGAAATAAAATCATTCAGCTTTTTTTGAAATTTTCTTGCCTCGTGCCCCATGATGGGCACTAGAAAACTATTGGCATTACAATTTTCACCTATGGAGTGCATATTGGCAACAGACAGCTATGCATAGTACTAACTTCTCTTTAAATTAGGAGGGGAAGCTCCCTCTTTTGTTGATATGTGTGAAAAAGTAAAGTATTCTAAAACCTTATATTTTTTGACTCAGCTGGTAGAGGCACAAGGTTAAGAAACCCAATACATTGCAGCTAAGTTTTTTCTCTAGTTTCCGTAGATCTTAACTACAGCTAGGATAACACTAAGCCTATCCTACTTCCTCTAGATAAAAATAGCAAGAGGAATTAGGAGCAGGCAATTGCTATACGATAAACTTTAAATCAGGATTCCCAAGGAGGTGGGACACCTATCCGAGGTGTAGGCAGAAATGAAGGTTATTGGAAACAACATCAAACAACAAGCTAGTTCTTAGGATTCCCAAGGAGGTGGGATACCAAACTAAGGTGTAGGATGAAAATATATTACTGGTAACGACACTTAAATGATAATCTCTATTTCTAAATTCCCAAGGAGGAGGGACTCCTATTCGAGGTGTAGATATGAAAGAAATATTATTAATAAAAACATCAAACGATAAACTTTATTTCTAAATTCCCAAGGAGGAGGGACTCCTATCTAAGGTGTAGATATGAAAGAAAGATTAATTAGAAACAAATAAATCTGGGACAACAAATTGTATGAAGGAACTAATGCACAATAGACGATCAACCATCTTTATATTAAACAAACTGAATAAGTACAAAATAGCAATATTGCACAACAAGGTGGCTCACTGATTTGTTATCACAAGAAAATTTAAAGTACAAATGAGAAAGGATGCTCTTATTTATAGAACCTCAAAGGAGTAGGGAACCCTAAAATCTCCTTGAGTTAACATCAGTCTTGCAAGCATGCAAGATTTATTACTATGTCTAAATGTATACAACCTAACAGTTAACTTGAAAACTATCTCAATTAAGTGATTCTAAACTAGATCAATTGGACCTTGCAACATGCAAGTCCTTATTGATATGAGATTCAACTGATAGCCAAAATCAGTTAACTAAAAGCTCCATATAGGTATCTCCAAAATAAACTTGCAATGGTATGTGGGACAACGGGATAACTTGGAAAGAGGCATCAAGTTAATTGTTGTGTTTAATGTCTATCCTAGAAAGGTGGGACATCTTTACTTTGTAGTTCACTAGCCATGATCTCGAGCAATTAACCCCTCCAAGAAGTTGTTAATAGTCTCATCATCTAGAGGTCGTCACATGTCTCAACCGTCAATTCACTGCTTGTCAACAACTCAAACAATCCCAGAAATATTTGCACACTTAAACGAGTATTTCACTAACTGGTAACTATAGCGGCTCCGTAACTGAAGTGATGGCCTCTATTCCTTTTGCAACTTCACGCTTCTAATTCTTTTGAGAATTTTCTTCATTCTTTTCAATCGAAGAGTGTTGCAAGATGAAACTGTGAAGTTTGATTGTGAACACTCTAATTGTGAGAAATTCTTATGAGCTTGCTACATACGCATAATTCCAATGGTATCAACCCTCTAAACTGGCCTTGGAAGTCAATCCGCTATACGAGGTATGAAACCATGTGGACTTTGAGCGACTATGCCTGCCAAATTGTTTGAATTAACCCTCCGGATGTGCTTGATGCAAATTGATGTCAACTTTTCTTATGAAATCATGAATTAAGATTGATTTGGTCTTGAATTCATTTTGAGTGAATTTCATATTGAAAAACTAGATTGTTGACTGTAAGCACAGATATGTTCTAGAAAATTTTCCGGAAAGGCTAAAAATTGCTTCTAGTGAGGCTAAAAATTAGCTTGTCGAGGGGTAATTTTTTCAAAAAATTCCAAGATATGGGTTTTGTAGAGAATGTATTTCTAAGTCGACCCAGATCATTAGAAATTCAAAAAATCGACTTACTTAGGCATGCAATGAATTTTCACTGTAGAAGCTATAAAGGGCACCAGGGCTATTTACCTGAAAAAATCTGACATATGGGTTTTGTTGGTGCATGCGAGCTAATCAAACCGAGTTTCTCCCTTTTTCAAAATTTTGACTTTTTTTGAAAACCCTAATTTTAGGGGGCAACGGGGCAATTTTTCTTGAGAAAAACTAGCACATGGGTTTTGTAGGTGCCAATGAGCTTAGCACACGTAGATTCTTCATTTTTCAAAAAGTTGACTTTTTGAACATGCAAAAGAATCTTCGAAAAAAAAAACATAGTACTTCAAAATGAAAAGTAGCAAGTAAATTTTCTCAAAAAAATTTGGAACATGGAGGTTTTGCTGCCAATGCTATGCTGAATGAACCCAGATGACCAAATTCTGAAAAATATGTCATTTACTTTGACATGTGAGAGAAAACCTAAGACAAGGATAGAAGAATTTTGAGAGAGAAAATAGAAGTCATATTCTACCTCTGAAAATGATGCCTATGCCTTGAATCAAGTTTCATGAAGTCTGGAATGCATGCGCTCAAAAGATGAACTCTGGAAAATAAATCCTCTGAGCAATCTGGACCTAGTGTTGTGGAGAACATTGAAAAATATCACCTGTAGCATCTTCAGATCTTGCTTGCACAAGAAAATATGTGTTTTCCTTCAACCTGTGATAAGAATAATGGATGCCCACATGCCTTAATGAATAAATTTCATGAATTAAGGCATCACCTTGAGTTAAATCCTAGATTTAGGATGAAATAACCTCATTGGACCTCAATTCAGTTAACTGAATGAAGATAAAACCCTAAAATGGGCGCCACTCAGCATGCAGAGATAAATTTGCCACATGCAAGAAAAATTAAGTCATTTTGAGGTTGACTTAGAAGTGAAATTGGAGTTTTAATATTATTTTAAGTTGAGTTCAAAAACTCCTCCATTATAGGGTGGCCAAGTCACTTGAGTTTCAAAAGTCAAAGTTTGACTTTGGGCTCCATTACTCCAAACTTAGAAACTTTTTTGCAAATTTCATTTGCAAACATCAACAAAGCCTATGTTTGATCACTTCTAAGCCTTCAAAATTTTGGGCGCCCCTGGCCTCTAGGGGCACTTTTTCTCACCAAACAAAATTTTTCATGCATTTTCATCATTTTGAACTTGATTTTGGCCTCTCTTCATCCTGTAACTACCAACATTTAACAAAAATTCAAAGCTAGCTGACAAGGTCATTGTGGAGTTGGCTCAATTCTGAACATGATCTCCTATAGAGCATAATCCCTAAAAATCTCATCTGACAGGTCAAAAACTTGGGCACTCCTAGCCTCCAGGGGCATATTTATTTCCAGAGTTAGCCATTTTTGCAATGTGTTGATTATCCATTCAATCTTGAGCTATCGAGTATTGACAAGTAGTCTGACCTGGCTGAGATATGCAATTGAAAGCTTGAAGCATCACAAACAAGATGAGAATTTGAGCTAACCCAAACAACTGCATTTGAGGGCTCAAAACCCTAGGTGCTCTTGGCCTTTAGGGGCTCTTTTTGCTTTGAACTCACTATTTGACCTTGACTAAACCTTCTATTTGACTCTTGATTCCAATAGTTTGGTGACTCAGATTCATTCACTAATGGACTCATTGCAAACCCTGATCAAGTCCGAGACAAACCTCTTAGGTTTCATTTGCTCAAAAAGTTACATTTGGTACCTCAATATTGTGGGAGCCCATGGGCTACAGGGATCACTTTTACCAACCAGAGTTAGTCAAATTTTGACCAACTTCATTTCCTCCATTCTTCACTTGATCTTCAAATTTGGGTGTTAGACAGGTCCTGTAGACTTGTAACTAGATTCATCGTGAAGCTGATAGGATGCTAAGCAGATGCCTTGAAGAAGATAGCCTACGAAAACCACATCTAGTTGCCCAAAATGATGGGTGCCCCTGGCCAGCAGGGGCGCTTTTGCCTTGGTGATCTTCAGTTCAACCTCCATTTTACGTGTCCATTTGCTCAACTGTTGCTACCATTTGATAAGTACTACAAACTGGCTAAAAAATCCATTACGAAGCTGGGCTGAAGCTGAGAAGATCATTTTGGAGATAGTTAATTCAAAAATTGACATCTGATGCCTTGAATTCTTAGGAGCCCCGGCCTACAGGGCTTGCTTTTCTCCACCATTTTTAGTCAAATTTTGACTAATTTCATCTCCCTCGTTCCTCATTCAATCTTAAATTTCAAGTGCTAGACAGATCTTTTGGACTGGCTAGTAGGCTTGTTGTGAAGCTGATAGGATTCTAGAGAAGTCTTCTTGGAAGTGATAAATCTCAAAAAGATGACTTGAGCCTCTGAAACCTTGAGAGCCCCTGGCTAGCAGGTGCTCCTTTATTTTTTAGGCTTAGAATTTTTTTGATGATTTTCACCAATTTGAAAAACCGCTTTCTTACGAAGCATCATTTTGAACATATCTCGCCATATAATCTTCACTGAAGCGTTTCAAGTTTAGATTTTGATACCTAGTATCTGGCCATCTTCCATTGACAACCTCAGAGGTCCTAACTTTTCTCTTGAAAAAGAGAAAACAACCCACCAGACCTAGACTGACTTTTTCTTGATTCTGACTTCACCACTATGATTGTGAAGTGAATTAAACCAATCAAAATAATTTTCAGTCAATTTTGACGAGATCCTATTTTCAAGGTTTTTCATAAAAAATGGGGGTTCGAAAACCCAAATTTTGCCAATATCTTCCAAATAGTAAACCCACAAAAATCCCATACTTCATTTTTCCAAAAAATGACTTTAGACGATAATTTTACAAGGTTTAGAATATTTTAAGAAAAATGCCTTAATGAAGCAAAAAAATTGTTTTAGGTACAACAGTTAGTTACTGATGAGTTTTTCTTTTACTCTAATAGAGGCTTTATATCTTTTAACAATCCTTTTTGATGTAGCAAATAGACATGATGCGCCAAAGTATTAATAACCAAGGTGGCATTGTATCCATTGCGTGGACTTTGACTCGCACACAAAGAATATTCTTGCTCATACCAAACATATGAAAACTTTATAGAGTGTATGGTTGAGTTGTATCAAAACATTTCAGACCAGTTACATAGAGAGGTATAAAGTACCTAACATGCAACTGCTACACGAATTGTCTCAAAACAACTTCCATACATAAAACAAAGCAAGTATTCACCATGGTAATATCATAAGAACATCTAACAAATAGAATAAATAGAAAATGACAGTTAATGCCCCCATTCCTTCTTCTCTAAATCCTTATGGACGTACTTGAGAGATCTTGGGAATGTGGTATTAAGATAAATCAAAAAGATAAGACTATAAAAAGATAAACAATGTTGCAGTATCACTTGCCATAGTTGTTTTGATGTTTCATGATGAAATCCATTGATGATATCTATTGTAGGAACGTTGTATCTATTAAGACTCATGTTAAGGATTTTTTATAATGATTTTCAAATAGGTATGGTAGTCTATACTCAAGCATTGTTTTAACTTGATAGTTATCCAATCATTTTGATCTTTACTTTGGAATTTCTGATTTTGATGTTTGTTTTTCATGTTGAGTGCTTTTTCAAAGGGTGAAGGTGATGATTGTTTATTGTGAATGGAAAGTTTACTGTGGATAAATGACAATGGAGATAGGATATTTTGTGATTTTTTAATTATTTTGATGTTGTTTTTGGAAAATTTAGAAACAAATAGGGGGACCTAAAGGGACTGACCTAATGCCTTGGGGGCTCATCAAAGATGGCCTTGCCTATGTGATGAATGTAGAGGCTTGTAGTTCAACCGTATTGATTGATACTATTTTTGGAGTTTTCTTATTTTTTACAAATGTTTTGGATTTTTATAAGATATTTGAATTTTTTATTTTTGTTTTGGAGAACTAACCTAGGGCCTTTGGGGTTCATCAGTGATGACCTTTCCTACGTTATCCATGTAGAGGCTCATAGTTCGCTTATCTAATAGGAGTATATTTTTGATGTTTTGATTTTTTGAATGTTTTTTGTTTTGTTTTGGGGGACTAACCTAGGGCCTCGAGGGCTAATCAAAGTTTATCCTTGTCTACATTATCCACACAAAGGCTTGTAATTCACTTGTTTGATAAGAGTATGTTTTTTACTGTTTCTAATTTTTTAGATATTTTTGAATTTTTGACCAAGTTTAAAGATTATTGCAGACACCTAAGGGGACTGACCTAGGGCCTCAAGGGTTGATCAAAGATTAGCCTTGCCTACATTATACAAACAAAGACCACATATTTCAATCGGTGTTGACTCAAAGCATAATATGTTTTTGGGATTTTGAATTTTTTGACTTTGTTTTGATTTTGATAGTTCTCAACCATGATGGGATTTACAAGGATCCAATCCACTACTAGTTTTTGAAAGTCTCCCCTAGTTCGAGACAAGATTACGCTTGCTAGGGGAGGTGAATTTTTATGGTGCAACAAGGTTCAACACTTGATCAATCATTGAGCCATGGTTGGTTTGCATGTTTTATTATGGGATGAATGGGGTGGATGCTTTGGATAGTGTTGATAGATAAAGAAGTAGGTCTTATTCAAACGCAACACTTATTTTACAAGTTTTCACTACGGTACCTATTTTAGAAGCGCCACAAAGTGGTTTTCACTATAAGAACATTTTATTTCTCTTTAATATTTTCTTGCTTTAGTTTTTTTTTGCTTTTTTAGCTTTTTTAATTGGGATACTCTGATGTGTTCAAGTATAAAACTTTTTAAGATGGTTGTTGTTCAAAGGTTCAGCCAATGGTTTTCCTTCAGGATTATCCAACTAATAAGCTCCAGAGCCATAGCTTGTCATGATGATTAAAGGACCTAAGCGGTTTGGTTCAAGCTTCCCCTTCTTACCCTGACTCAATTGGATCTTTTGATTCTCTTTTAGTACTAGGTCACGAACTTGAAAGTTTATGTTTTTGATCTTTTTGTTTTAGCTTCGTTTGAGCTGATTTTGATAAACCTAGAGATGGTCTAATGCACTCAAACACCTTTCATCTAGGAGTTCCAACTCATTCAATCTAGACACTCGATATTCCTCATTACAAACCATGCCTTTCAAGGATACTCACAATGAGGGGATTTCAACTTCAATAGGTAAGACTGCTTCAGATTTGTAGACCAAGGAAAAAGGTGTGGTACCAGTAGGTGTGTGAGTTCCAGTTCGGTAAGCCCATAAGGTTGGATTTAGCCGCAAATACCAATCACGGTCGACGTCATTAATAGTATTTTTAGAATAGTTTTATTGGACGCTTCAATCTGACTATTTCCTTGGGGATAGTAGGGCATTGAGAATCGGTGTTGCATAGAAAACTTTGAACAAAGCTCACAAACATCTTAGTTCTTGAATGGGGTTCCATTTTTCATTATGATAGTTTGGAGAATTCCATATCGATAGATCGAATATTTCAAGATGAACTTGGATATTTGTTTCCATGTGATGTAAGTTAATGGAATGGATTTTATCCACTTTGTGAAGTATTCGGTTGTAGTGATAATGAACTTATGCCCATTGGATGAAGCAGGAGATATCCTACCTATTAAGTCTAATCACCATTGTGAGAAAGGCCATGGTGTTGTTATAGGTCTCAATTCTTGTGATGGTGAATGAACAAGATCATCATGTTGTTGACATTGGTGACATCTCCTTGAGAAATGGGTGGACTCCTGCTCCATTGAGGGCCAATAATACCTTGTTCTTAGCAATTTTTGTACTAGGTTAGGTCTACTAGAGTGAGACCCACAAATACCTTCATGCACTTCTTGTAAAGTAGTTTGTGCTTCTTCCATGTTGATACATTGAAGTAATGTTCCTTCTAGACTCCGTATGTATAGGGTATCTCCTAAGATGGTGAATCGAGATGTTATATGGACAAAGGTTTTCTTTTGGTTTTTTGTTAAGTCAGGAGGTATGATACCATGCTGGATATAGTCAAATGTATCTTAGTACCAAGGTGAATTGAGAACAACAACATCACAAACAAGTTTCGATTCTAGGATTCGAATGTCGATATGAGTAATTGCTCCACAAGGAATTTGTATTTTGGAATGTTTTGTGGAATGTCGAGAAGTGAACCTATTGTCCCCATAGTGTCAAATGCTATGTTGTTGATCTTGGGAATCTATTCAAAGGTGATGATGACAAAGTACTACTTGAAACTTTCCACCATTATTTTATATGGTATTAGCTTGTCGTCCTTTGTTTTATATTCATCATTTACTTTTCTTATTACTAGTTGAGAGTCTCAATAAACCTATAGTTCCTTTATCCTCCATTCTATGACCATCTTTAGTCTTGTGATTGGCGCTTCATATTTAGAAATATTATTAGTATAGAGAAAAGCAATCTTGTAAGCCTTAGGTATATTATCTCCCTGCGGTGTGAGAAATAGGATACCCGCTCCTGAGTCATGTTGAGTGTGGGACTTGTCAAAGTACAAGGTCCAACGGCTAGGTTGATCAATTAGAAGTATGCTTTCATTTGGAAATTCTATTGTTAGAGGCTGATGATCTTTCATCGACGCATCTTCTAATTGATCTACTATGATTTGTCCTTTGATATCTTTTTGGTCAATGTACTCTATATCAAACTCACTAAGTATCATTACCCACTTAGCAATCCTCCATGTTAGAGTTGCTTTTACCAATAAATACATTAGGGAGTCTACCTTTGATATCAACTTTACTTGTTTGTTTAACATGTAGTGTCTCGACTTTTGTGCTGCAAAGATGACATATATACACACTCTTTCTATGGTGAATAGTTTAATTCATAGCCCACCAGTGTTCGACTGATATAATAGACTGCTCTTTCCTTGTTATTGTCATCTAGTTGTGCTAACAAAGCTCCTAATGTTGCCGATGTTGTAGATACATATAGGATCATTTCCTTATCTAGAATTGGTGGTATTAATACTAGAGGAGTGAGTAAATAATCCTTGACTTGTTGGAAAGCCTGTCATGTCTGCCATCCCATTCGAATGTTATTCCTTTGTGTAGCAAATGGTTGAATCGATGACATTTATCTGCCAACTGTACGATGAGTCGCCTAATGGATTGTAGTTTACCTTGTAGACTTCTCAACTATTTTAATGTCTTTGGAGGAGGCATTTCTAATATAGATTTTACTTTGGCAGGGTCTACCTCAATGCCTCTTCTTGATACTATGTAACCCAACAATTTTCTAGAACTTACGCTAAATACGCACTTGTTTGGGTTAAGATGCAAGTTGTATTGTTATATCCTATCAAATACTTTTGCTAGCTTGGTAAAATGGTGTTCTCTTTTGATGGATTTTTCTAGTATGTCATCTACATGATCCTCCAAAGTGGTATGCAACATATCATGAAAAATGGTGGTCATTTCTCATTGATAGGTTGCCCCTGCATTCTTTAGACCGAATGACATGACGTTTCAACAAAGGTTCCCCATGCACAAGTGAAAGTTGTTTTATGTTGGTCCTCGGGGGATATTTTGGTCTGATTGTATTCAAAGAAGCCATCCATCAGTGATATTATTTCATGCCTTGAAGTTAGATCTACAATCATGTCGATGTTGGGTAGAGGGAAGTCATCCTTTGGACAAGCCTTGTTTAGATCTTGGAAGGCTATGCAAATTATTATGCCCCCAGTGGGCTTTGATGTTGGTACTATATTAGATACCCATTCAAGATAGTTAATGGGTATGATGAAGCCCACATCTAACAGTTTTTGAAGTTTTACTTTTACCAAAACTGTTATTTGTGGATGCATCTTCAGTGGATTTTGCTTGATAGGTTTAGCTTTAGGGAATACTACTAGGTGATGTACGGAAAATGCTAGATCTAGCCTTGGCATGTATGCATATGTCCATGAAAATTTTATTTTTCTTTCATTGATAAATGTTGAGAATTTCACCTTTTCTTTAGGATCAAGTGATGTTGCATGATATGTGATTTTGGGTGTTTTTGTTGTGCCAACATTGATAGGTTTAGTGTCTTCAACTAGGAGTGTTGATTTCTCTTGATATTCTATGGTGGGGAGATTGAATGTTCCATCTTTGGGTGCCTCAGAGAGGTTTTCACCTTCAAATGTGTCCTTTGTTTTTCTCTTTTAGGGGACCTCTTTTTTATTTTTAAATTGTGTAGTTAATTTTTGCAACTGGAAGACACAATATCCCCTTCAAAATATGCTCCTTGATCTAGTTCCATTACAAACCCTACTTTGTGATCTCCTTGTGGTATATCAGTTTGAAGTCCCATGAACTCCACAATAGCCTCATCATTCTTGAATGTGTCCAAAACCGAAGTATGATGTTGTCGGTCCCAATCTATCAATTGCGGATAATGCAAGGATATTTTATTGTTGGTATCGACAAAGCTTATGGATGTTGTTGCTAGGGTAGGGACATTGGTTTTATCAAACCTCCATAGGTTTTCTAGGTTATATTCACTAGAGTCATAAGAATCCCATTCATATTCATTGGAATCCGTTTCAATATTGTCCTCATCAGATGTAGGTTCGAGCATAGGTTCAACAATGATAGCATTTATGTTGAGGTTCTCAAACATGTTTTAGATATACAAATAGTCATCTAGACATTCACAATTATCTGATGTCTCATCAATGGTAGAAGTAGCTCCTTCCTCATAAGAGGTGCTTTTATTACTCAGAGTAATCATGTTAGATGATCCATAACCTAGTCCACGATTCTTCAGGTGTTTTTCCATGATAACCGGTTCTCTTCTTCCTTGTCCATGTAAACCAAGTCCACCTTGTCCAATGAACCCCATGCTTTTGGCTATCTAATAGCCTTTGTTTCTCTGATCAATAGGAAGAGGAGGTAGTGGTTGTTCCCATCCTTCTTCTTTGTAGATCCATGAAGATAGATCTTCTTCACACACTTCTTCTTCTCGCATGCCTCCGCACTTGGTGAAGATGGTGGGATTGACTACCATTGTGATAGTTTGTACATGTGTGATCTCTTTTGGTCCTCCATATGTCTTAGGTGTTGGGGGGAGCATTCCAATACAAAATGATTGGTTGAAGTGGTATTCCCCACAACCCTTGTCAAGTACTTGGATCTTGGTATCAGATTTAGGTAGCTTAGTTGATGATGGTGTAGTGGAGGATGAAGGTAGTGATGATGGGTCAACGTAGGAAAAGGAATGAAAGGATATATCATTGTTGGGTATTTGTTGAATAATTTTATACTTTTCCTCCAATTTAGCATAATAATGGAAAGGTTCAAGGTCGGCTATATGGTAACTTCCTTATTGTCATAAGGAAATTTTAGGAATTGATGGAATGTAGTTGGGACTGCTTTGAGAGAATATATCCATGGTCGACCCAAGAGAAGGTTGTACGAAAGCTCAAGATCTAGTACTTGACATGTAGTTTCTATTATTATTGGTCCTATCTAAATGGGTAGCCTAATTGTCCCTTCTGAATTTTTCTCCATGTCATCATAAGCTTTTATGGTGGTTATTTTGTTTTTATCTATGACATTATAAGAGTATCCCAGTTGTTTCACAAATTTTAAGGTAAAAATGTTTGGACCTGCACCATTATCTATGAGTATGCTCTTAACTTTGTGTTTGTGGACACACTGTTCTAAATAAAGAGCTTTATTGTGGAAAGATTTTTGCAGAAGGTCTTTCTCAGAAAATACTAAATGATGGGTGGATGTGATATTTCCAACCATGGCTTGAACCTAATCATCATTAAAGTTGTTTGGGACTGACATTTCAACAAGTGCTTTCTCCAATATTTCCTTATGTGTTGGAGATAGTTTTAAGAGCTCGAGGATGGAGATTAAGGCGAGAGATTTCTTGAGTTGTTCCACAATTCTATAGTCACTTGATGGCTTACTTGTGGTTTTTACTAGGGGTGGTGCTCCTTGGATTATTACTCTTCCCCTTTAAGGTAGTCACATTACATTTAGGATCTTTGCCTAGTATGATTACCACACTTATGGTATGATCATCACTAGAGATATGTCTTAGTATGGTATCATCATCATAAGAGAAGGTGGCCTTACGATAATCTTCTTATTTTCCCTTGTTGTTTCCCCTAGAATGGTCAAGGATTGGATCCTTGTAAATCTTTAGGTCTTTATTTCTATGTCGATGTTCTATGTTGACCACTCCCTTTTCAATTAAATCTTGCATGATGTTCTTGAGTCTCATGAAATTGTTGGTAGTATGCCCCTTGATTTTGTGAAATTCACATTGGTCATTTTTGTTATACCAAGGGGGCTTGAAGTTGGGTTCTTCATAGTTTTCTCTATCATTAATCTTGATGAGGTTCTTGTTAACGAGTTTGTGCATAATCACCTCAAGGATTCTCCCAATGGAGTAAATTTCCTTCATGGTTGGTGATATTGTCTTAGTGGCCTCCTTTCATTATCTTGTCCTTGATTTTTTTGTTGGTTGTTGGGTTGGTTGTTATGTGGATAATTGAGTTGGTTGTTCTATTGATAATTGGGGTGGTTGTTATGTGGGTTATTTGAAGCATAGCCTTGTTGTGTCATTCAAACATGATTTTGTGGCATATTGGGAGTTTGTATATTGCATGCAACTTTAGCATCAACTACTCCATCATTGGTTACATTTTTATTTTTCGCCCATATCTTGGGTTTGTCTTTTGAAATGGAAGGTTGATCCTTAGGGTTATAAATTTGTATTACTCCCCTTGCAATGAGGGCTCTTTCGATAAGTATTCCCTTTTCAATAGTTTCTTCAAAATTGTTAGGGCATAACATAGTGAGTGAGTAATTGATATTTGCATGTACATTGGGTATAAAGATATCTACAAGTTGTTTCTCTGGAACGAGCCATTTACATTTGATCACTTTGTGTCTCCATCTTTGTAGGTACGAGGTAAATAATTCACCTTGATTTTACAAAGGTCAGTGATTGTTATGTCCTATTCTATGTTAAACTAGAAATTGTTAACAAACTTATTTGATAACTTATCAAATGTTTTGATACCTAGTGGTAAATAAGAGAACCAATCTATAGCGGTCCCACCAAGACTTTATGGAAAAAGCCTCATCAAGTAGGTTTCATTTCATTGTAGTTCCATGAAAGATACTAAAAATTCGTGAGCATGCTCTATTGGATCTCCTTTCCCCCTATACTTGTCAAATTTTGGTATTTCAAACCCTTTGGGGAAAGGTACCATGGATAAATTTTCATCAAACAGATATGGACAAATGTCTTGTAGAGCATAACTCTTCCTTGGCTTTTTGATTTGTATATTTGATATCCTTTGATTGAGTGTTTGAAGTTTCACATTTATGTCGTTATTTGGTATTCTTGCTTGAGGATTTTGGGTTTTGTAGATTTGTTGTCCCATGATGTTTGTTTGGTTGTAAGTAGGATATTGTGTGGCCATGGGACCTTGAGGACTATGTTGTGTGTATAAGGTATGCCAAGTCCTTGTTGTGCATAAGGTAGGCTGGATCCTTGTTGTGTACTTGTTGTCAACAGGATTTCACCCATGATGCAAAGCTATAAATCTTCACAATCTTGTGAAACGTTGGAATATCCTCAAGTTGTGGATACCCTATAATGAGAACAAACCTCTAGGTTATGGGGTGGTTCCCCTTTAGATCTCCTAGAAAATAATAAACTTGTGGGAAAAAAGAAGAAGGTTAACTGATAAATGGGAAAAACTAATTCTAGGAGGTGATGCACCAAATGCTTACTTCAGAGCCCATACCATTGTTTGGTATTACAATCTAATCAAATGAACAAACTTCTTTATGCGTAACTCTAGTTTTAAATACTTATACATCAGTAATTCATAGGAAATATAATTTTTTTTCTCAATCCTAAAAGGAAAAATCAAATATTCTCACAATTAGAAATTGTTGAAAATTGATGTCACAACCTATGACTTGCACAAGGTATGCATATCTCTACAAAAGGTGTTGAAAGAATCATCCTTGGCCGTGAAAGTTTGAAAAGCATGCAGAAAAGGGGATGAAAGTGTTACAAATTGACTAATTTTGCATGCAAACCTCTCCTTGAGTGATGGTCAACCCATGTGGGACCTCAAAACTAATGTAGAATCACCCTTTGAACCTTAAAATCCTCCTAAAAATGTGGATATATCCTATGCTCCCCATCTCCCTCTATTTATCCCCTAGCTAATACTTTGCATGATGTTTAAAGTGTTGGGTGTGTAAGGCCAAAAAGCCTTAATTTATGGGACCCACACTTCACCAAAATGCATACAAAAGGCTTCAAACTTCAGTTAAATTCAACCTTATCCATGAGAGCTTCTTAAACATGCCCAAACTGCCACAAAGTGCTTGAAAACTGACTGTGAAAGTCTCTTGCTATCATTTTTCTGCCTTCAAGGTGACTAATTGATAACGGCCTTAACCTTTTCTTTTCTCAATTTCAAACAAATTATGGAGGTTTCACTACATTGCAAGTTGTCTCAGACTGGTGAAAAAATGTCACAAACTACGAACTGGGTTGGTGAGAAATTTAAAGGGTTGTTTTGTCTCATTGTTTACTAATTTCTATCCAAAAATTATGAAAACCCAAATTGTAGTATTTGAGATATGATTGAAACACGTGACCGGTGTTCTTGTGGTGCAAGGCCTTCAAATGGTTACTCTTTTGCTCAAATTCTTGTCCATAAAAACTTATTTTGAATGTTATCACCATTAATAGTATATGGAACTCAACATTATTTGCAAACTCCACTCACAAAATTTTTTGTTGCATCTTTTGAATCTGAGAAGGCAGCATGTTGGGCTCAACCCTTATGGGATCCCATTTTACTCCACATGCTATGATGTTGAACAAGATGAATCATGTAATGATAAATGAACCTGTACCTACATAATGAACAAACAAGTTAGGTAAAATAATGAAGTCTGAAAGCTTCCAATGATGCATTAATTCTTCTACTCCTAAATGCTCCCAAATGCTCCTAAAAACTACAAACTTTGTTCTAGCTCTATTTGATTGAGTTGTAACCAAAAATTAGGTAACATTTTGGCGACATCTTAGGGATGTTAGCCTACTAAAAAAATAGACAAGTAGCCTTGCATATCCATTGGGCATAGGAGTCATTCCTTGTCTTCTTGACTCAAAAAACCTTCTTAACTCAACTATTTGAATTTATATTGTGTTGTAAATATGTGAGTAAAATGAATAATAAAAACACACAAGCAATGAGATGTATTACATTAGAAATCGAATTATAGAATTAACTAAATTCAAAGCACAATCAATTCCTAAAAATGTTCCATCGTTTCCTATCTCTAAGGATTCTTTGTATCACAGTGGCTCTCAAATTTTGCTAGCACTATGACGTTGCAAAATGACAACCTGCAGAATGTATGCTATGAAATTCAAGAATCCTAATTCCTACATGGTTTGATAAACTATATGACTAAATGCCATGATGTTATTTTGTAAATGTTGTAATATAAATATTGTAAGGAAGCTAGTATGATAATGGAAATGCAATTACTACACTAAGACATGATGATAACCACCATTCTAAATGCTAAAAATGATCTAAGTTCTAAATGCTCTCAAAATTCTCTAATGCTCTCAAATGGTTTATGCAAAGTAAGTTTGCTTCAAGATGTGTTCCCAAAAGCTGGAGCAAGCAGCTGTATTTATAGAATTTCCAAGGCAGATTGTGATGTGGCAGGATTCAACGGTCAGGATTATGATGCAGAGAAATCGACGGTGGAGGAAGAAGAAGTTGGAGAGAATCATGGAGGTGGTTCCCTTTAATAGAACACATTGCCAAGTTTTGAAGAGAATCAAAGGGAAGGAGAAGCCATGTGTCCAAGGTGGTTTCAAATTTGTTGCAGATTGTTGATGGAAATTCTCATTTTACAAAAAATAGAAATATTTAAATTCATGTGACACATGGTGAGGTGGCAAGTGAGGTGGAAGGAAGTTAGAAGAATATGTAGAAATGTGACAAAAATGAATTAAAAATTCAATTTTAAATGAGAGGGGAATTAATTCAATAAAACAAATTAGTTAAATTTGTCTATTTAATTAGATCTAGAGGAAAAATATTTTAGATAGGAATAATTAAGAAATGAACTATATAAATAAATTTGGCAATTTATTTATAAGTAGAGGAATTAAGATTCATTAATTAAATAACTAGTATTTAATTAAGTTGTTCTCCAGACCATTTTTATGTGTATAAATTTTGCCCCTTTTTGAGTATTTGGCATTGTGAGTTTTAGCTGAAGTATCATTACCATTATTCTTGTATTTTTGCCAAAAATTTGGTTTGTTATTGTTGGAGGAATTGGCTGAATTGTTTTCGTTGTAAATTTTCAAGATTCCTCGCTTGACCAAAGCTTCTTCAATTTTGATCCTATTTTCAATCAATTTTTCAAAAGTTGGAGGATATTGTAATTCAAGCATATAACTCATATCATCATTTAAGTTGTCAATGAATACCTCCATCTTTTTTTTTTTCTGGTATGGGATGAGGATATCTTGCGAATAATCTTCTCCACCTTTGCAAAAATACTAGAAATGATTCCCCCTTCTTTTGTTTGACATTGTAAAGGTCCTTCATTGTGATCTCATGTTGAATGTTATACGAGTATTGGGTGATAAATTTGTTGACTAATTCTTCAAAAGATTTGATTCCTGGAGGTAATTGTGAGAACCATTGCATGCATTTCCCTCCCAAATTATGTGGGAATAATCTCATCAAATATGTTTCATCATGGGAAAATTTGAGGCTCATCGTTCAAAATTCCCTTATATGGTCTATTGGATCTATTTTTCCATTGTATTTATCATATTTAGGGAATTCACAATGTTTGGGAAATGGGATCATGTTTACACTTTGGTCAAAAGGGTAGGAACATATGTCTTGTATTGAGTATCTCTTGGTGGTTCTGGTTTGCATGTTTTGCATTTTTTGTTGGAGGGTTTGTATTTGTTGTTTTAAAGTATCCATGGGGTCATCGATTCTTGCTTCATTTCTTGTTTTGGTTTGTGTTTGTGTTTCTATCTTTTTAGGAGTTACTTTTACTTTTGTGACATCAAAATCTTTGGGTAGTTTGACCCCTTTGTTTTTTAGCATCAAAAGGTATTTTTCACCCTCCTTTTCAAAGATCCTCTCCATGAACTTGTGAAAATTGGGATCTTGTTGTGATTGTTCTATGGTTTCATCTATTATTTCTTCTATCTCATCTTGATGAATTCCGAAAAAGGGATTCTCTTCTCTTTCATCCATGTTATATTGGGTCTCAAGTTCTTTCTCCTTGAGTTTTTTTCTTTGTGATCTTGTTTGGACAGGCATACAAGTGATGAGAATGTACTAAACTTTTTGATCAAAGTTTGAGAGTGCCAAAAGGACTAATTTAAATATGATTATACAACTTTGTTTTGGGATGAAGGATGATGAATCTTGATGGTGAAACATAGCTGCTAATCAGAAATAGGTGTGATGATGAGGCACTTTTGGATGTTCGATCAAAGTTTAGGTAAAGGAATTTCACTTGGAAATGTTGTTTTCAACAAGTTTGAGATTCTGGTATGACTAAGGAAAGGCTCTGGATTGAAAATGATCCTGAGTTGTGAGGCTAAAATTTAGACAGATAGGGAATTTAGCTCTCTAGTTAAAAAATTTTTGGATGCACTAGAACAGTGCACAGATGCGCCAAAATACGGATGCGCTAAGGAATGACCCAAATGCACCAAAAGGTGGCTGGCATGCACCAGAATAGGCAATGGATGCACCAAAGTATGGTCAGTATGCATTATAGGATTACATAAATGCACTAAAACAGTCGATGGATGTGCCAGAATAGTGAATGCATGTGTTATAGTATGACGGGGATGCGCTAGAAGAGTAAATAGATGTGCCAAAAGATGGAAGGCATGCGCCAGGGCAGTCAATGGACAGTCAATGGATGCGATTAACTGGAAGATGGTCTCTATTTTTTTATAGTTTGATGGATTTTTTTGGTCTTTTGGTAAAGAATCTGATTGTTTAGTTCAGATTTTCTTCTGAATCAGCGATTGTATATTCCAGTATGTGGTGTTTGTTCAAAATTCATTTCAAAACATGCATGTAAAACATATCAAGCAAGTACAATACCTAGGGCTGTGAAGGACAATATTTATTGGATTCCCACTTGGATTTTTAGTCCAGTTGTGCTTACTTTTGGCAAATGATTAGAGACTTGACCACACTGGCTCCCCCTTGCATTGCACTCACTTCTCGGGTCAACCAAGCCTTAGTCCTCATGAATCTCCCATGACAGACTTCTCATTTCTGTTGGATATTGTGGTTGTGTTGTTGATATATTGTTGTCATTGATGTCAACACTATTAGCATTTTAATCTGCTTAAAGTTGTATATATCGAGGAGATTGAGAAAATTGTAATGAATATAGTGCAGGAAGCTAGTGGAGCTGAGAAGGTCAAAATGTTGGAAATCTCTGTTTGTTGAAGATTTGAAGGTGCGCTTCAAAGGGTTTGTTGTTGAACCTTTCTAGTATGTTGTCTAAAAGTTTTAGAGATGCGCATGAAGTTTTGTGGAAGTTATGAAGATCTGTGTGCGTACAGTTATTTAATTTTTGTAGATGGTGTTATTGGTCAAAGTGGGTGAAATTATGGTAATCTCATGTGTTGCACATGTACCTATGATGTTCATGTGAATGGAGTGTTCATGATCAAATATTTTTTTGATATGTGCCTAAGTGTTCATGTTCTTGGCCGACATTGTGGTGTTAGTGTGTTGCGAATCTATAAGGATTCATATTTTATTGTTTGGCGTGTTTGGAGATGTTTGTTTGGGTCCTCACTATGTTATGACATAATCAGATGGATTTAATCTGATTATTGTATGTAAGGCAACGAGCCTTCCCTTTGAGCAGTGTGCTCTAGGTAGTGTGCCTGAATGCAAGTGCATTCTCTTTTTATTCTTCATTATACTTCTAACAGGGTATAATCTTGTGGACTAACATCCATCGTGGTTTTTCCCCTAACAAGGTTTCCACGTATAAAATCTTGGTTTTCATGTGTCTCTGATGTGTTCTTATGCTTGCACTGTCAATTATCAGATTTGTGATATAAGGATTGGTTAATGTTGTATAAGTTTGATTTTGGTAACAACTGATTCACCCCCCCTCTCAGTTGTCTATCCTTGTTTTGCCAACAATTGGTATCAAAGCTAGTTCCTTTGAAAGAAGCTTAATACCTTGAGGTGATCTAATCTGAGATGGCATCATTTAAGAAGGATAGTCCTAGATTCAATGGTACAAACTAATCTCTATGGAAATTTAGGATGGAATGTCATTTGAGGTGCATTAGTGAACCTTTCTAGTAGATGACACAAATTGCATATGATATTCCTCGGAATGGTCCCTCCTCTGAAGATGAGATCAAGCAAGCATAAATTAATACTAGGTCAGTAGAAACACTGGTGAGTGCTTTGACAGATTCGGAAATGACAAATGTGATGGTATTGAAGATTGCATACCAGATTTGGAAAAAGCTGGAAACATTGTATGAAGGAGATGCACTAGTGAAAAGTGCTAAGCTACAAAGTCTAAAAAGCAAATGGGAGAGCTTGAAGATGAGTGAAGATGAGAACATATTTTCCTTCTCGCATAAGATAAATGAATTGGTGATGGACATTAGATGTGTCAGTGTAACTATGAATGATGATGAAATTATGGCTAAGATACTTAGATCTCTGCCCCCTTCCTACAAGACAAAAGCTTATGCTATTGATGAACTCAGAACAGTGACAAATATTACAAAAGACATGTTGATTGGAAAACTTGTTGCATTTAAATTAAGTGAATTTGGTGAGTCTGCTCCTAAGACTGAATCTGCTTTCAAGGCCACTGTATCCAGGAAAAAGAGATATGATTCAAGAGAGAGTTACCAGAGAACATCCAGATATGAAGATGAGATGAAGCGGATTGAAGATGAAGAAAGGGAATTGGAAGAACTGGAAGCATTGATTGTGAAAAGAGAATCAAGAGGTAATGGTAAGTACAAAGGAAAGTTACCTATTAAATGCTTTTCTTGTAGTAAGATAGGTCATTTTGCTTCTAGATTTCCTGAAAGAGTTTCAAAATATAAGCCTGAGAATACTAGATTTCAAAGAAAGTGCTATTATGTTGAAGAAGGTGTAATTGATGAAGAATCTGATAAAGAAACTGGAAATGAAGATGAATGGGTATTTATTGCTATCAAAGAAAATGGTCAGGTGTCCACTGAATTTGCTAGTAATGTAAATGTTGAGAAGGCTCTTGCAGCCAAAGTTGAAGAGAAAGATGAGTGGGTAATTGACAGCGGATGCTCACATCATATGACTGGTGACAAAAGAAAATTTGTAAGCTTGGAAAACTATGATGGTGGTGTATTAAGGTTCGGTGACAACACTTCTATTGTGATTCGTGGCAAAGGCACTATTTCTTTTGGTGGTAAGCACAATACTGATGATGTTCTTTATTTAGAAGGCCTAAAGCATAACTTGTAGAGTGTTGGACAAATGGTAGACAAAGGCTACAATCTGTAGTTCAAGAATAATAAGTGCAAAATAAAAGGAAGTTCAGGAAATATAATTGCTTCAGGAACAAAGTCAAAAGGTAATATCTTTCATTTAAGTACTGCTAGTCAAAGTTGTTTGATTACTCAAATTGATGTAAGCTGGTTATGGCATAGGAGGTTATGTCATGTGAACTTTGATAACATTGTCAAGATAAGTTCTACTCAAGCAGTCGGAGATTTACCTAAGTTAGTGAAGCCTACTAACACTATGTGCAAGGAATGTCAGATGGGAAAGAAAACAAGAAATTCCTTCCGGAGCAAACAATACAGCTCTAATGGAGTACTGGATTTGATACATACTGATCTATGTGGTCCTTTCAGAATTAGAATCCTACAAGGTGAAAGGTACTTTATGTTACTCATTGATGATTATTCTAGAATGATATGGGTCACTTTCTTGAGAGAAAAACATGAAGCATTAGAAAAGTTCAAAAGTTTTAAAGCTATGACAGAGAATGAGATAGGTCAAAAGATCAAATGTCTAAGGTTAGACAGAGGTGGTGAATTTACTTCATGGGAATTCAATTCTTTTTGTGAAGAGCATGGAATTCAAAGACAACTATTTGCTCCCCGGACCCCTCAACATAATGGAGTTGTTGAAAGAAAGAAAAAAACCATTCTAGACATTGCTAGAACCATGATGCTGGAAGCAAATGTTCCTCATTTATACTGGAGAGAAGCTATAAGTACTATTGGGTATACTATTAACAGGGTGAATGTCAACAGTAATTCTGGTAAGACACCTTTTGAGCTATGGTTTGGTTATAAGCCTACTGTCAAACACTTCAAAATATTTGGAAGTAAATGTTGCATCAAGAGAGATGATGATATAGGTAAGTTTGATGCTAGAAGTGATGAAGGAATCTTCCTAGGATACTCTACTAAAATCAAAGCTTACCGGTGCTTTAATAAAAGGTTGAAGAAAGTGGTTGAAAGTGCAAATGTTAAGGTTGATGAAGATATTGGTAAATCATCTAGAGTCGGTGATTATGATTCGGATGATCAACATGATGATGCTGACAATGATGCTCAGACACATAATCAACTTTAGATTGTTCTGGTGAATCAAGGAAATCAAGAAGCAAAAGTGCAAAAGAAAGATCACAAGAACAAGAGGTAAGAGAAAACTTCAAAACTCCTAAGCATGTGAGAAGATATCATTCTGATAGTCAGATCATAGGAGACAAAACCAAAGGTGTGCAAACTAGAAGAAGAATTCTAGAAGAATATTGTCTAATTTCTAAAGTTGAACCTAAAAATATAAGTGATGCATGCAAGGATGAACATTGGATGGAAGCCATCAAAAGAAGAAATGTTGTAGATATAGAAGAATAATACATGGGATCTTGTTCCTAGACCTCAGAAAAAAAATGTGATTGGAACCAAGTGGGCATTCCGAAATAAGTTGAATGAACAAGGTGATGTGGTTAGAAACAAAGCAAGATTGGTTTGCAAAGGTTACTCACAGATGGAAGGTATTGATTTTGAAGAAACTTTTGCTCCTGTTGCTAGAATTGAGGTTGTTAGACTACTTCCTGCTTATGCTACTTTCAAGAACTACAAATTTTATCAGATGGATGTGAAGTCAACATTTTTGAATAGTGAACTAGAAGAAGAAGTTTCTGTTGAACAACTAGATGGATTTCAGTTGACTGATGAAAATGACATGGTATGTTGATTAAAGAAAGCTCTTTATGGACTAAAGAAATCCCCTAAAGCTTGGTATGCTAGATTGGAAAAATACTTGTTGAAACTTGGATTCAATAAAGGTACTGTTGACAATAATTTGTATTTCAAATTGGATCAGAGCAAAGAATTGATCATTGAAGTCTTTGTTGATAATATTATTTTTGAAGGTGATGATAATTTGTGTATGAATTTTTCCGATGAAATGAAAAGTGAATTTGAAATTTCAATGATAGGAGAGCTAAAATTATTTTTAGGATTGCAAACTACTCAGTTAGATGATGGAATCTTTGTATCTCAATCTAAGTATGTGAAAGAATTACTGAAAAAGTTTGGCATGGAAGATTCAAAACTAGTTGGTACACCTATGGTGACTGGATGTAAACTTACACAAAAAGATGATACTCCCAAAGTAAATCAGACAAGATACAGGTCAATGATTGGCAAACTACTTTACTTGACTCAGACCAGGTCAGACATAATGAATGTTGTGTGCATGGTTGCTAGATTTCAAGCTGATCCTAAAGAGTCGCATGTGACTGTTGTGAAAAGAATATTCAAATATCTGAAAGGGATAGCTAATATTGGTCTTTGGTATCCTAAGAATGATGATCTTACTCTAAGTGCTTTTACTGATGTTGATTGGGCAGGAGATGTAGATGACAAGAAGAGTACCAATGGTGGCGCATTTTTCTTAGGTAAGAAGCTGGTATCTTGGTTAAGCAAAATGAAAAACTCACTTTCATTATCTACTACTGAGGCAGAGTACATTGCTGCTGCAAACAGTTGTACCCAAGTATTATGGATGAAACAAATATTGAGAGATGTCAGAATTGAGTATGAAGAACCCATTGCTATATTCTATGACAATTCAAGCACCATTAAGATTTCTAAGAATCCATTATTGCATTCAAAGACAAAGCATATATCCATCAAGTATCACTTCTTGAGAGACAAAGTAAGTTACAAAGAAGTTAGACTAGAGTACATACCTACCAAAGAGAAAATTGCAGACATCTTTACAAATTCATTGCCTAAGGATACTTTTGAGTACCTCAGAGACAAGTTAGGGGTAATTTCCCCTCCTAATCAGAACTAAGATGCAGGTATTTGCATCAGTTTGTGAATTCATTGCTATATCATATTTTGGATTGATGTTGTGGTGACTGCTACTCAGGGGGAGTAGTTAGATGTTTTCAAAATTTAAATCAGAGCATATGTACCTTTGCCATTGATGTCAAAGGGGGAGAAAAGCAATGTGAAAAAAAAGGGAAAGAAGAGCAATGAAGGAAATAATAAAAAAGTGCACAATCTTAAGGGGAGATTGTTGAAGAAGAGTTAGTTGGGTTGATGGTATTATTTTTCACATCATGTGTTGCCATCAATGCCAAAGGGGGAGATTTTTGGATGTTGTGGTTATTTTTTTGATATATTATTGTCATTGATGTCAACACTATTAGCATTTTAATTTTCTTAAGGCTGTATATGTCGAGGAGATTGAGAAAATTGTAATAAATATAGTACAGGTAGCTAGTGGAGCTGAGAAGGTCAAAATGTTGGAAAGATTTGTGTGTTGAAGATCTAAAGGTGCGCTTCAAAGGGTTTGTTGTTGAACCTTTCTAGTATGTTGTCCAAAATTTTCAGAGGTGCGCATGAAGTTTTGTGGAAGTTATGAAGATTTGTGTGCCTACAGTTATTCGATTTCTGTAGATGGTGTTCTTGGTCAAAGCGGATGAAATTATGGTAATCTCATGTGTTGTGTATGTACATATGATGTTCATGGATGAGTCTATATCATACTCTATCCTTTTTGTACGTCCGTAGTGATTGGAGTGTTCATGATCGAAGATTTTTCTGATATGTGCCTGAGTTTTCATGTTCTTGGCCAACATTATGGTGTTAGTGTGTTGCAGATCCATGAGGATTAATATTTTATTGTTTGGTGTGTTTGGAGATGTTTGTTTGGGTCCTCACTATGTTATGACTGACTTGTGTTGGTACGCATTAAAATTTATTCATGTATCAAGGCCGACAGTTGTAATTTATTCTTTATTTGTGGCCGACTGAATAGTGGATGCAAATCCATGTAGCAGATATATATACAAGATTGTTTTCCTCATTTATGGGAAGTGCTCAAGTGTAAAAGTGATGTACAAGTGCGAATAAAGGTCAGATAATTCAGAGCAGAGTGTGGAAGAGTATGAAGAATTTTTGTGCCTAAATGGAACTGTAATCAGGCTTTTGCAGAAGCTATTTTCTTAGTTCAAATTCATCAGATGGATTTAATTTGATTACTGTATGTAAGGAAATGAGCCTTCCCTTTGAACAGTGTGCCTGAATGCAATTGCATTCTCTTTTTATTCTTCATTATACTTTTAACAGGGTATAATCTTGTGGACTAACATCCACCGTGGTTTTTCCCCTAACAGGGTTTCCACATATAAAATCTTGGTGTTCATGTGTCTTTGATGTGTTGTTCTTATGCTTGCATTGTTAATTATCATATCTATGATATAAGGATTGGTTAATGTTGTATAAGTTTGATTTTGGTAACAACTGATTCAACCCCTCCCCCCCCTCTCAGTTGTCTATCCCTATTTAGCCAACAATTTCTACCAAAATCCACAAGAACGTGGGACAACTTTGGAGGTTACACCTCTTGCACCAGCAAATAGAAAAGGGATTTTGGCATACTATAACAAGGGTTCTAGTAAAGGAATTTCATTCATGGGGGATCATCCATATGACAAGAGACCATTGTTTCCCTTCTTGTTGGAACAATCATCATGATACTTGAACTTTCCTCAAGTACCCACACTTATATCATAGGTGGAAGTTGCTTGGCTTTAGCATGTTCTCGGTTGGGTCATTCCCTTAGGGTGACTACCTCTTATCCCACCAAGGCAGGCCCTCTAAGGATTAAATGCAATAAAATGACAAAATGTGGGTTTGGCTTTCTAATCACCTAGTTAAGGGGAGAGCATACAGGCCTAGCACTATCCAAACACAACAAGCATGGTGTTCAATTTTTTTCTAATTAAGCTATGTTCCTAACTTAATAAAAAAGAAACAACAATTAAATTTAACCCTGCCATCAAAATGTTATTAGTTTCATCTTTGGAGTCTTTGACAACTTTCTTTATGGTTTCAGTAGAGTCTCTGACAGCATTCTCAAAACCTACAAAATAGAGAAATATTAATCAATTTTCCGAATTATGAATTTCTACAAAATAAAACAGATGTGCCATAACATCAAATCAATGTGCTAAAATACTACACCTATGAACTAAAAAGACCTATGTATGTGCTAAAACAATCTACTAATGCACTAAAAGAAACTATGAATGCGCCAAAATACTCCTTGTATGCACTGAAATGTTGCATGTATGCGTTGAAAGATTGCTCAGATGCGCCAGAATAGTGCCTGTATGCGTCGAAGAAAGTTTCGTTTACGTCGGAGGAATTCACGATTGCGCTAAAATATTTCACGTTCGGACCTGTAAAAAAACTTTTCTAGAAAACATTAATGAAAGGGGCTAGGCCCCACGATGGGTGCCAAATTTATGTGTGCTATAAATATGTGAGTAAAATGAATAATCAAAACACACAAGCAATGAGACGTATTACATTAGAAATTGAATTACAAAATTAACTAAATTCAAAGCACAATCAATTCCTAAAAATGTTCCATTGTTTCCTATCTCTAAGGATTATTTGTATCACAATGGCTCTCAGATTTTGCTAGCACATGACATTGCAGAATGACAACTTAGAGAATGGATGTTATGAAATCCAAGAATCCTAATTCCTACATGGTTTGATAAACTATATGATTAAATGCCATGATGCTATGTTGCAAATGTTGTAATATAACTATTGTAAGGAAGCTAGTATGATAATGGAAATGAAATTAATACACTAAGACATGATGATAACCACCATTCTAAATGCTGAAAATGCTCTAAGTTCTAAATGCTCTCAAATGATTTATGTAGAGTAAGTTTTCTTTAAGATGTGTTCCCAAAAGCTGGAGCAAGCAGCTGTATTTATAGAATTTCCAAGGCAGATTGTGATGTGGCACGATTCAACGGTCATGATTATGATCCAGAGAAATGGACGGCAGAGGAAGAAGAAGTTGGAGAGAATCATGGAGGTGGTTCCCTTTAATGGAACACTTTGCCAAGTGTTGAAGAGAATCAAAGGGAAGGAGAAGCCATGTGTCCAATGTGGTTTCAAATTTGTTGCAGGTTGTTGATGGAAATTCTCATTTTATAAAAAATAGAAATATTTAAATTCATGTGACACATGGTGAGGTGGCAGGTGAGGTGGAAGGAAGTTAGAAGAATATGTAGAAATGTGACAAAATTGAATTAAAAATTAAATTTTAAATTTTAAATGAGAGGGGAATTAATTCAATAAAACAAATTAGTTAAATTTGTTTATTTAATTAAATCTAGAGGAAAATGATTTTAGATAGGAAGAATTAAAAAATGAACTATATAAATAAATTTGGCAGTTTAATTATAAGTAGAGGAATTCAAATTCATTAATTAAATAACTAGTATTTAATTAATTTATTCTCTGGACCATTTTATGTGTATACATATACAATAGTCACAAAATTGAAAGAAACTAGCATAACTCTATTTAAGACAAAGTTAGAAAACTGTGCAGCATCCGCACTTATTGAAAACAAAACATAACCGAAACCAATGTGCTTATAGCACTTATTAGCTTGAAAACTAACCTACCCTACACTAACCAGTAATGTTAGTGCTCAAACATGACCATTCACTAGTTGTGATAAATAGTTGGCCTTAACAATAAACGTTGACTTACATGCTTATGAAGAACTGAAACTTGATGAAGAACAAAAATATATTCAATAAACTACTACAATTCTTCATCAAGAATGTAAAAAAATTCACTCATCCTTTGATTTTGATCAACCAAGCTACTGGTTTGGAATGAATGAGCAAGTTGGCCATGTTGTCCTTTAATATCAATCTCTTGCTTGGACTCTGTTATGGAGAGATGCTTGATTGGGCATCCTATCGAGATGCTAAATCGAGGACTCTTTTTGCCAGCTTCTTTCTCATGTGTTGTCTCTTCAATCAGAGCCTCTTTGGTCCTGATTATGTTGATCACAATCCTTTGTCTTGAAAGGTGCTAAGTTGTCAACAATGTTAGAGGAAAAAACTTCAATGATGCTTGAGAATAATTTTGTATCATGATCAAACTTATCATAGAAAGTATGCTCTAACTCTTTTTCATGATGGTCTTCAAAGATCATACCTTCAAAATTTATGATTTGCTGCTTTTCTTGCTCTACATGAACAACCTTTGTTTGTGAATCAAACTTTTGACTTTCTGAAACATGACTGTCCTCATTTGTTTCTTCCTAAATCTGCACCTTGTCAAACTAATTTCTTTCATCCTGCTGATCGAAACTAGGCATCGATGTTAGTTCAATCAAGCATTGCTCATCTGCTTGTATAAATCCTGGATGTTCATCAAATAAATTAGAAAAATTTTGGACTTGAACATCCTCTTCTACTTCAACAACCTATTGCTTTTGATTTTCTTCTTCAAAAGGTGGAAATCTAGAGTCTAAACTTGAAACAAATACCTCAAGCTCATCCCAAAATGAGTCCTCTTCATTATGATTTTCATTTTGTTATAGAAGAGGATTGTTTATTACCTTATTGTGACCTTGTTGAGGAGTTAGAACATCAACATCTTTACCTTCTTCTTGCTGATTTGAGGCTAATATTGCTATGAACTGAGACTCATCTTGCTCATCATCAACAAAACATGGAAATTCGTTAATCATATCAGTTAGATCATAAGAAACATCAGTCTTTTCTTGATCTAAAACTTGTTGATTTTCAATTACAAGCTCCTCTATTTCTTGATCTACAACCTGATTATCTTGAGAAATCAAGATATCAATGGACTCTTCTATGGATAGAGTGATTGTGTCTGAACAACAAGTCTGATTTTGTTTAGGTTCTTGAGGCTGCACAATTTTGGGGAAAGGTTTCTCTTGTAGAATTGTAGGCTAAACTTGTTCAAGAATAGATTCCTCTTGTATGAGGCATAGTGTTTTGAATGTAGGAATACCTTCTCCAAAAAATGGGTTTGGAAAACTAAGAGCTAGGCTAGTTTTTTGCTCAATAATAGGCTCTTGAAATGAAGGTAAGCTCCTAACACTTGGAAATGTAACATTGGGAACCTCCTATTTGGAAAGTTCAAGCCTTATTTATGCATTTTTTGTAGTAATTTGTTGAGCAATTTTGTCCTCAAATTGCCTCTTTTGTATCTCATATTGCTAATCTTGAAGATAAGCTTGATAATCTTCCTATTCCTGCTACAAATCACATTCTTGTTGACATTAAAGGTTATAATCCTATGAGCAATCATATTCATAATCCTGATGACAATCATAGGCTGGACAAACCAACTGTTCTTGTTGCACATTCAATTCACTCTTTCTAAACTGCTCCTCAAGAAACATGTTCCTTATCTTCAACCTTAAATCTGGATTGTGAATTTGTTTGAGTTTTTCGTCAAAAATTTGAAACTCTTAAAGCTGATCATAGGAATTGATCTATTGATTTCTAGAAAAATGGCAGCCTTGGGATTGATCTTGAGCATATGAAGGCTGATACGAAGTATTAGCATGGGTAGGAGAATGGTAAGAATGATAAATTTGTTGGTTATTCATTGTGATATGATAATTTTGATCAAAACCAATTATTGTTGCTTGGGTATGGATGATAAGAGGGTTCATGGCCAATATTTTCATTGTATGGTGGTGGGTATTCATAATACCCATGAAAATCTATCATTACTACTCATATGAAGAGCTAGAAAATAGAATAAAACTTGTATTTGAGACATACCAACACTTGATCTATTAAAACCAGTAGATTTGGTTGGAGTCGCCAGGTATAAATCATAACCTCTGAAAGGTAAAAAAATGTTGCTATATATACCAGAACATCAGCTTGAAAGTCTTGAATTCTTTCTTTGAAGCGTGCTTCAAAGTCCCACCAGGCGTGCCAAAAATTGTTGTAACAGGATTGCACCCATGATGGAAAGCTATAAATCTCTACAATCTTGTGAAACATTGGAATATCCTCAAGTTGTGGGTACCCTGTAATGAGAACAAACCTCTAGGTTATGGGTTGGTTCCCCTTTAGATCTCCTAGAAACTAATAAATTTGCGAGAAAAAAGAAGGATAACTGATAAATGGGAAAAACTAATTCTAGGAGGTGATGCACCAAATACTTACTTCAGAGCCTATACCACTATTTGGTCTGACAATCTAATCAAATGAACAAAATTCTTCATGCACAACTCCGGTTTTACATACTTATACATCAGTAATTCATAGGTAAGATAAAGTTTTTCTCAATCTTAAAAGGAAAAATCAAATAATCTCACAATTAGAAATTGTTGTAAATTGATGTCACAACCTATGACCTACACAAGGTATGCATATCTCTACAAAAGGTGTTGAAATAATGAGGCATACATTGAAGGATTCATATCAAATCACAGAAAAATACATCTATCATTCTTATTTGCACACAAAATGCAGATTGAAGAAGGAAAATTGCTTATATTTCATTGATAAAAAGAAGTGTTACAACTGTACAAATCTGAAAATGGAGTCCCTTTTGTTGCTCCAACTTGAAAGAATCTTTAGGAGAGTTACAAAACAACACTGGAGAGAAAAAAAATCATTTTTTTGAAAAGGAAGAAAAAGAAGATATAGAAAAGAAGAGAAGCTTGTAACTGAAAGAGACAACTCATGGTGAACTCTAGCTCTTCTTTTCTTAAAAACTCCACCAATATGCATGATGAATCATCCTTGTTCGTGCAAGTTTGAAAAACATGCAAAAAAGGGGATGAAAGTGTTCCAAACTGACTGATTTTACATGCAAAACTCTCCTTGAGTGATGGTCAACCCATGTGGGACCTCAAAACTAATGTAGAACTGCCCTTTGAACCTTAAAATCCTCCTAAAAAGGTGGATCTATCCTTTGCTCGCCCATCTCCTTCTATTTCTCCCTTAACTAATACTTTGCATGGTGTTTAAAGTGTTGGGCGTGTAAGGCCAAAAAGCCTTAATTTATGGGACCCACACTTCACCAAAATTCATGCAAAAGGCTTCAAACTTCAATTAACTTCAACCCTATCCATGAGAGCTTCTTAAACATTCCTAAACTGCCACAAAGTGCTTGAAAAATGAGTGTGAAATTCTCTTAACTTGTCCTTTTTCTGCCTTCAAGTTGACTAATTGATAATGGCCTTAACCTTTTCTTTTCTCTATTTCAAACAAGTTATGGAGGTTTCAATACATTACAAGTTGTCCTAGACTGGTAAAAAAATGTCACAAAATACAAACTGGGTTGGTGAGAAATTTAAAGGGTTTTTTTGTCTCATTATTTTCTAATTTCTATCCAAAAATTATGAAAACCCAGATCGTATTTTTTGAGATATGATTGAAACATCTGACCGATGTTCTTGTGGTGCAAGGCCTTCAAATGGTTACTCTTTTGCTCAAATTCTTGTCCATAAAAACTTTCTTCACAATGCTATCACCATTAATAGTCTATGGAACTCAACATTATTTGCAAACTCCACTCATAAAAGCTTTTGTTGCATATTTTTAATCTGAGAGGACAACATGTTGGGCTTAACCCTTATGGGAGCCCATTTTACTCCACATGCTATGATGTCGAACAAGATGAATCATGTAATGATAAATGAACCTGTACCTACACAATGAACAAACAAGATAGATAAAATAATGAAGTTTGAAAGCTTCCAATGATGCATTAATTCTTCTACTCCTGAATGCTCTTGAATGCTCCTAAAAACTGCAACTTCGTTCTAGCTCTACTCGATTGAGTTGTAAGCCAAAATTAGGTTACAGTACCCTGATATTGTTGTTGCGGTACCCCTAGGTATTGATTGTGCTGTCTAATTTTGTGGGATACCATGGTATATTCCTTGGTAATTTATTTTTGGTACGCTTTGTTGTTGTTGTGGAGAAATACCTTGATGATGTGTACCTTGGTAATTTCTTGTTTGGGATACATTATGTTGTTGGGGATTGTGTTGAAGGGTACCTTGGTATTGTTTTGATAGCACAACTTGTTGTCGTGGATTGTGTTGAAAGATACCTTGGTACTGCATTGATGGTACACCTTGTTGTGGTGAATGATGTTGAAGGGTACCTCGGTATTGCATTGATGGTACACCTTGTTGTTGTAGATTATGTTGAAGGGTACCTTGGTATTGCATTGATGGTACACCTTGTTGTTGTGGATTGTGTTGAAGGGTACCTTGGTATTATGTCGATGGTACACCTTGTAGTGGTGAATGATGTTGAAGGGTACCTTGGTATTTCATTGATGGTACACCTTTTTGTTGTGGATTGTGTTGAAGGATACCTAGGTATTGCATTTATGGTACACCTTGTTGTTGTAGATTGTGTTGAAGGGTACCTTGGTATTGTATTGATGGTACACCTTGTTGCGTTGAATGATGTTGAAGGGTACCTTGGTGATTCGTTGAGGGTACACCTTATTGTGGGTTTTGTGATAATTTCCCTTGTTGGTTTTAGAATTTGTCTAACTACTGTTTGATCATATCCAACATATGTTGGTAAGGGTGCTCTTGTTGTTGGTTATGTGAATAATAATACTCTTGTTGGGACTGATTATGGGCATATGTAGGCTGATATAGAGAATGAGTAGGAGTGGGTAGGTGGTAATTGATGAGCCAAGTTTTTGGTGCATTTTGATCATACTTTTATAAATACTTTTCTATTTTTATTATGCTAAATCAAACATTCAGTCTAATTATGGAATAGAACATAGACCTTTTTATGACTCAAATATGATGAGTATATTATGATAAAAAGTCCCATGATTATTATCTTTAATGTTTTATTGGTCTGATAAATACTTTGACTTTTTGTGATCATAAAACCTTCCTGCAGCCTCCACTACCAAACTTCCTGCAACCATGTCTAAAACGATGTTTGCCTTAGTTAATACTTAATGAATGAATGAATGAATGAAATAATGAATTGTCTTAAAGATGAATGTGTTGATCTAACCTTCTTCTCCAGGAAAATATGGCAAGTTATTTTGCAGGTACCACGATTGGAGGGAGGAATTTGAATTCCACTTGAAGAATAGAAGGCCAAATCTATAAAGACTGGTTCAAATAGCGAAAGATGGGGAGTCAGTTTCAACTCATCCACCAAGTAGGGAGAATGTTCTAGAAATCCAAGCCAAGCGTCCTGCTGTTGCACAAATCCAGGATGATGGCGCTTTAAGACTGCCAAATCAATTTGACTTAGTCCTTGCATTGTCATTCGCCTCTTTACTTAAGTTAGTTGGATGTAATAAATACCTCCCAATTTATAAGGGAAGGTTGGTTAGTAGTTAGGATTAGTTTTCAATAAATAGCCCATTCTCCTTCAGAGAATGGGCTAGAAGATTTTGCTATTGTAATACATTTTTCAGATCAAAAATACAGTCAAGAAAGATTGCGCTATGTACTTGTTCACTTTAGATCAATAAATTTTATGGAGCTTTTCACCTAATCTGTTGTTTACTTTGGCATGACCTAAGGGGGCCCACTTAGGAAATTGTCTGTACTTTCATTTTGTAGGATTAGGATAACTGTACTTGCTTTTATAGAAGTTAAATGTGTCTATTCCTGCAGCAACAGAAATATAGTGCTGTTGACTGTTCCTATAGCCACTAGAAACAGAGTAGTTTTACCTTTCAGTTTTTGTTTCTAAGCAAGTTATTCAGTAAAGTAATTCCATAATTTAGAGTTCTAGCATTTTAGGAGATCATGCATGTCTGGAAGGGTGGTTAGTGCATATATTTTGCTGTCCCATTTCAAGTCTACGTCCTCGGGTTGATAAGTAAATGAGGTTCTTTAACAGATTATAGCTACTTGTCGTGATGTCCAATCCCTAAGTTGAGGAATTCATATTCCTAGTTATCAAGCCGATTAAAGAACACTACATTTTTGGCGCCGTTGTCGGGGATGGTGTCAAACTCAGGACCTATTACATGCATGCTAGTAAAGAGTTAAGATTTCATTCTTAGTATTTTTAGTTTAGAATTTTGCATTCCAACATCCCCATAGTTAGTTTACTTTTGTTGTATGCATAGAAGAAGAGACCAATTTGGAAGATTCCTTCCTGGGAGCATGGATATTGAAGAGATTGAACCGAACCTATTCCAAGATGACCCATATCTGGATGCTGGCCAAGACTTAGTTACCTCATCTTCTTCCTCTGAACAAAGCTTTAACCTATCCGAAGAGACAGAATCAATTAATCCACTTGCTCTTGTGGTTCATCAACTAGGAGCTAATCCAAGGCTACAACCAAGAATGGCAAACCCTATTTTTCCATTCCCAATCCCTGACCTACATGACAATAATAACTTCAAGAACATCCCTGCCTCATTACTGCCAAAGTTCTATGGACTTATTACTAAGGACCCTCATACCTTCTTGTTTGAATTCGACATGCTTTGCAGAAGCTATGACTATACAACCTTAGCACACAAGCTGAAATTGTTTCCCTCTACTCTAAAAGAGGCAGCCTTGAGATGGTTCATGGGATTGGGAGGCAATGAAGCTAACACTTGGGATGAAATAAAGACTCTATTCTTGAGTAAATATAAAGAATATTGTAGAGGAAATGATATGAGAGGAGATGACATCTTCAAAATGTCACAAAAGGAGGATGAAACCTTGGAGGATTATGTGTCAAGATTCTTGTTTAGTGTGCAGAAGAATACTCATCATGAGTTGAATGAGGAATCTCAAAAACTTCTCTTCTTAAGAGGAGTTAATGATACCTGCATGGAGGCCCTTGACCTCATGGCAGGAGGTGATGTCACCCAAAGCGATTGCGATGATATCAAGAAAATTTGTCTCAATTATTCTAGAGCAGCTATGAAGAAGGGAAGGGGGTTTAGACCCTCTTCTATAAAAGGGAGTGGCTCTAGAGTATCTAAAGGGGAGATTACCAATCTCTTGTCCGACTTCAAGAAGGATATCATCAATGATGTAGCTACTCAACTGGATACTATGCAAGCTAGAAGAAAGAAAGAGGAAGCTGAGGCAATGTTAGTTAAATATTGCTCCCACTGCTGACAAAGAAAGAAAGACTATAGATGCAAAGCAGTGGCCAATTTGGAGGTGCAACATCTCCCTATTGAGTTCAAAACCATTGAAGGAGAGGAGGAAGTGTTCTTTGTTGCTCAGTGCAGGCCATGGGCCCCAAGACAAGGTATGCCTCAGGACCCTTTGCAAAATTTTGGTTCCTATAATAGTCAGTGGCAAAACCAGTACCCTCCAAACTATGGGCCATACTCCCAACCTCGGTGGAATAACCCTTGGCCAAATACCAGCAAAGTCGTTGGCATCCCCCATAAGGGAATTGGAAACCACCACAGCAAAATCAGTGGTAGCCTCCACAAGGAAATTGGCAACAGTCTAACCAATGGAGAGGAGGCCAGCAATGGTCAAATCCACCCACTGGTTTCCTGCAGCAATCCCAGCAGCAATCCATAATGCCACCTCCTACAACTAATCAAGGTTCGAATCCAAAGACAACCCAATTACCTACTCAGGCAGCACCCAATCCAAATAACCAACAGCCGCAACAATAATAGCAACAAGTCTATTTTGTTGATCCTAATCATCAGCTTGCCTATGCTCTCAACCTGAATAATATCAATTTACGTTCAGGAACGGTGTTGCCTTCACCATCTTGTCCCATAATCTCAGAATTGTCATCTGAGGGCGCTAACCAAGATGAGGATACAAATGACCTAGCCCAACCAAATGAGCCAGTTTAGATTTCATCACTACCTAAGGCATCTAATAAAGTGTCCCCTCCTTTCCCACAAAGGTTGGAAGGTGAAAATGTGAAAAAACAAGAAGAACCTATCTTCGACATCCTTGACCAACTAAAACATATATGTGTGAAAATTCTCTTGTTCCAAGCAATCAAATAAGTACCTATCTATAACAAAGCCATTAAGGAGGCATGTTTGAAGAAACCAGGGAGGAAAAAGAAAGACCCTCAAACTGTCCATGTCATAGGCCAACTCTTTGATTTAATGTTAGGGAAGCTTACCATCCCAAAATATTCAGATCTAAGAAGCCCTGTTGTGAAGATCAGTATCAATGGGTTACAGATTAAGAATGCTTTAGTGGATCTTGGTGCAGCTATCAATGTCATGACAAAGGACCTAGTTGTAAAACTTAGTATTTCAGACCTAAGGGCTACACCTACAATATTGCAGCTTGCTGATAGCTCAACTGTCAAACCTGATGGGGTAGTTGAAGACCTTGTAGTCACCTTGGATTCCTGGGAGTACCCTGCTGACTTTATGGTCTTATCTCCAAAGGCATCATTGGGGGGATATCCTGTCATACTAGGAAGGCTTTGGTTGGCTACTACTGATGCTTACATTGGTTGTACGACGGGTAACATGACAATATATAATGGGTATAACACAAAAAGACTTACCCTCTATTCTCCAGCCCAGCCCCAGCCTGAGTCTGGAGAGACTGTTTGGCCAGATTTGGGAGAAGAAGAGGAAGTGAACTCTGTGGTCAAATTAATGATGATTACCAGAGAGCCTTTTATTGCACAACAAGAAGAAGAAAGTATAATGTCCAATATCCTGCTGAATAACTATGGTACCAAATACTTTGATTGTGAAAAAAATTCATGTTCCTTGCAAACCATTCTTCCTTCGCCTACATCAGCTCATTATTCTACAGCAACTGACTGCTTATACACCTTGCTACCCCACGAGGTAGAAATGTCATTTATGCCTGAAGTATCTATGGTTGATTTAACCTCCCAAGTTGAGGTAGCAGCAGGAAAAACCTTGAGCATCAATAAAAACCTCACCAATGAGTAACAAGAATCTATGCTTAAAATGCTTACCAGTCATAAGTCAGCTTTTGCTTGGGAATATGGTGACATGAAGGTTTTAGACCCCAAACTCTGTACACATCACATATACATTAACAATGAGTTCAAACCAGTTAGGCAACCTTAAAGAAGAATAAATCCAGCTTTGAGAGAAATTGTTAAAGAGGAGTTGCAGAAAATATTGAATGCTGGTTTTATCTACCCAATTTCGGATAGTCAGTGGGTTTTCCCACTGGTTATTGTTCATAAAAAAGGAGGAAAATGGAAAGTATGTGTAGATTATAGAGAGCTCAACTTGGCAACAAAGAAGGATTACTTTCCTCTTCCATTCATTGATCAAGTTCTAGATAATTTAGCTAGGAAAAAGTACTTCTCATTCTTAGATGGCTTCAGCGGGTACAATCAAATCAAGATTGCTCTTGAGGATCAAGAAAAAACTACTTTTACATGCTCTTGGGGAACTTTTGCCTACTCAGTCTTGCCTTTTGGTCTTTGTAATGCACCTGCAAATTTCCAGAGGGCAATCATAAGCATCTTCTCAGACATCTCATATAATTGCATGAAAATATATATGGATGACTTTACTGCTTATGGTGCAAAGTTTGAGGAAGCTCAAGCAAACTTGAAGAAAGTACTACAGAGATGTGAAGATCACAATCTATCGTTGAATAGTCAAAAGTGCTTCATGATGATGCAAGAGGGAATAGTGCTTGGTCACTATATTTCTGCTGTAGGAATACAGGTTGATCCTACTAAGATTGAGGTCATCTCTAATCTACCCTTTCCTACCAAGCAGAAAGAAGTAAGGAGCTTTCTAGGCCATGCTGGATACTATAGAAGATTCATCAAGGACTTCAGCCAAACAACAAGCCCCTTATACAGTCTGTTAAAGAAAGATGCAGATTTTTCTTAGACAGAGGAATGTGAAAAAATATTCCTTGATTTAAAAGTTGCCCTTACACAGGCACCTATTTTGAAAGGACCTGATTGGTCACTTCCATTTCATATTCATACTGATGCATCGGATTATGCCATTGGAGCTGTGTTAGGACAGAAGGGTGGTTCAACGAACATGCACTCTACTACAGGGACTGAATTAAACTACACTGTTACAGAAAAAGAAATGTTGGTAATCATCTATGCCCTCAATAAATTCAGGCATTACATCACAGGTTATCAGATATTTATCCACACTGATCATGTAGCAATCAGGTATCTCATGAACAAAAGCTCAATCACCGGGAGATTAGCAAAGTGGTTGCTATTGATGCAGGAATTTGACATTACAATTGTGGACAAGTCAGATAAAGCCAATGTGGCTGCTGATTTCCTTTCTAGAATTCAAAGGCATGATGACTCTGCACTCATTAAAGACTCCTTTCCTGATGAGCACCTGTTCGCAATCAAGGTTATTCACCCATGGTATGCTGATATAGCAAATTATCTGGCTGCGGGAAAAACTCCTCCTCAACTCTCCCCTAAGGAAAAGAGATTACTAGTAGAGAAAAGTTTTAACTTTTATTGAATTGCAAATTGCATGTTTTATACAGGGCCAAATCAAGCTATGAGGAGATGTGTACAAGAGGAAGACACTCATGATATACTGCATGCAAGTCATGATGAGCCGTGTGGTGGATATTTTGTTGCTAAAAGAACAACAATGAAAATTTTAAATACTGGCTATTATTGGCCAACTCTGCATAGAGATGCAGCCAAATATACCAGGAGATGTGACAGATGCCAAGGGATGGGAAGACCAACTCGATCTAATGAGATGCCTTTGTTTCCACAAGTTGTTGTTACACCCTTCGACAAATGGGGACTGGATTTTGTAGGACCAATTAATCCACCTTCAAATGGTAAGTCCTATATCCTTATATGTACATATTATGTGACCAAATGGGTAGAAGCTAAACCTATGAAACATGATAGGGATAATAAAGTGGCATGATTCCTCTATGAGGAAATATTCACCAGATTTGGTGTTCCTAGGGAAATTGTGACAGATCAAGGAGCACAATTCACTTCTACACTTATCACAACCTTAGCAAATGAGTACAACATACGGCACAGGAAATCAACTCCTTACCATCCCCAGCCAATGGCCAGGTTGAGGTCACCAATAGGGACATAGAGGCCATTTTGACTAAAACTGTAGATTTGCATAGGAAGGACTAGGCTACAAGGTTACCAGAAGCTATATGGGCCTACCGTACTACCTGGAAGACTGCTACAGGATATACACTTTTGGAAATGGTGTATGGTAAAACAGTTGTGATGCCAATAAAATTTGAACATAAGACTCTAAGAACAACATTAGAGATGGACATGGATTTAACAACTGCACAAAGGGATAGAGTCATGTAGCTCAATGCATTGGATGAGCTCTGAAAGAATGCCCTGCAACACATAGAGATGATACAAAATCAGTGAATAAGGTGGCATGACAAATACATCAAAGAAAAAAAATTCAAAGCAGGAGATTGGGCTCTGCTTTATGACTCACGGTATAAGGACAGTCCAGGGAAATTGCAAACCAGATGGTTGGGTCCATATGAGATAGAAGAGGTATTCACCAATGGTGTTGTTCAATTAAGAACCATTGATGAAGTCCGGTTCAAGCTATTAGTCAATGGGCATCGCCTAAAGCTCTATTTTAAACCCATTGACAAGGAAACATTTCTGAAACAGTTCGAAATTGACCAGGACAATAGCGATCCTGCAGCCACAGGAATTGAGCCTAGGCTCAATTTCCCAGGCCATGCATAAAGTGCATATAAAATCATAATAAAGGGGTTATCTTTTAAGATCCCTATTCCATCCCATTCCATTCCATTTCATCACGTCATCCACAATCTGTACTCACTCTCTCTCTTCCACATCATCCACCTGTCATTCCCATATCATCCATGTTTCTCCGTGTCATGTATTGCAATGAAGAAGGAGGTCACATCAGATAATTACGGCGATTCTCTCCAGGTACGCTCTACTTCACTTTAAGATAGTTTAAGTTACTTTATTTATTGCATTTAATTTAGTATTAATTAGCGCAAACAAATTTCCTATATGGTTGCCATTTCCTTCAGCTCGTTCGCACAATTGAGCACGCTTCTTTATGATTTAATTTCCGCCGCATTGTCACCAAAAGCCTGTCCCATCTGTTGTCAGGCACCCCCAATATTTGGAAACTGTAATTAATAATCAAACAGTCTTTCCTTCCTGTCATAATGAACCTGAATGTATTCCAATTATCCATGACTACTCTCTCCCTCCAAAAGATTGCATGATTATATTGTTTTCCCTATTTTTCTGTTACTTTTGAAAAGTAGTTCAAAATTTTCGGTTGAGGGGAAGGGTAGAGTACTAAAAAATTGCAAAAGATTCAATAGTTGGGCTACAAGGAGTTCAATTGAAAAAAAAACCCAAGTGAGGAAAAGCCAAGGAAATGGGAGGTCAGCCGATTCGGCATGAACCTATAGACAATAGTATCCTGTTACAGGACGTGCTACATGTGCCACTATTCAGACAGTATGGGTGGCTCAACTACTTCCTAAAGCTTAGGACTTTCAATATAGAAATTGCAGAGGAATTTACGAGGACATTTCAGGATGGGGAAGCAAAAGTTAGGGGCATAACAGTCAATGCATCAATTGATAGAATTGTCGAGATTACAAGGTTACCACAGGTCTGAGAACCATTTCCTGGAGGAAGAGATGCAAGAAGCGTCAGGGTTGAGTTCACTCGACCTAATGATCCTCATCTGCGAGTGGATAAGCAAGGTACGCAAAGAATGAGTTTGTCGCAGGACTGGGTGTCACGGGCAGGGTACATCATCAAATACATAACCTGTGAAGGCAAGTTTTCAGTCCTACATTCTCATCATTTTAAACTCTTATCTCATTTGTCACGGGCAGGGTACATCATCAAATACATAACCTGTGAAGGCAGGTTTTCAATCCTACATTCTCATCATTTTAAACTCTTATCTCATTTACGCCATGGACTGTTGATGAATGTTCCCGACTTCCTTTATAACTTGCTATCCAACGGTGCTACTGAATTTAGGAAGGGTAGGGTTAACTCTGTATCTCACCATTGTCTTATTAAGTTGCTTATTGAAAAATTCGTTCATGACGCATCAGGGATGACTTGGGAGGAATTCACTGTCCAATTCAACCCTCAAATTCAAAATGTAGGACCTAGGGGTGAACCTCTTACCTTTAAGCAACGCACCTCCCAGTCCGTAGGCCAGACCTCTGCTGATAGGTTCCCTCCTCAGGAATCATCCAAATCGCAAGATGATGTTCCTCTTTCTGAAAGAACTCCCAAGCCACCAACAAAAGGTTCTAGCAAAATTCCTGAGCCATCTCCCAAGGATAGGAAAGGAAAGTCACTTGTTGTAGCAACCCCTGAGCCTATAAAAAGGAAGCCAAAGGGAGATTTCTCTATTCCTGTGGCAACGCCTTCCAAAAGGCATAAAACGGTTCCTTCTTCCATAAGAAGGAGCTCTAGGCTCCAAAACCAAGCGGCTCGCCAATCATGTAATATTACTCCTATCACCCCACCTTCAGATCCTTCCAGTCCTGAACTGAGAAATGAGAAACTTGTTATCGAGGAGGTTGTGAGTACACCTGAAGGGGCTGGCCTGGATGATTTGGCTGCTATGTCGAACAGCTATAGGAAGGTATGGAATGTGATAAGAAGGAAGAACTGGTTGTGTTTTCGGCTGAAGAAGAGCAACTATAGGAAGGTCGGCAACAAGATGGTGATTTGGGATAGGATAACCCTGAAGAATCACATAATGCAGAAGTAATTGGAGAAGAGGAAGAACAAGAAGAGAATGATGTACTTGAAGAAGTATAGGAGACACCTGCAGTATGCTATAATCATAGACCACCACTTCATGTCACAAACTTTGCTGCAGGAATGACATGCTTTGAAGAGCTTCAGCAACAACAGACTGCTTCTACACTAGAAATTGAGAGACTGCAAAGGATAATCCAGAACAAGAATCTGAAAATTGCTAACTTGAATGACACTCTCAACTAGGTAGTAGAGCTCATTCCACAACTAATGCAATGTCGAGCACCCTCACCCATCCACGCAATGTATCTCCAAGAGCTGTATTTGAACTTCTAGCTAATTAGAGTCTGGAAAGGTAAGAATCCTTCTTTAAATACTGCTGAGGAGTTTTATGAAGCATACAGGGACTCACCTTTGCATATCAGAAACCTCCTGTGTGAGTTTTATCTGCACAACTTGGCTGTATCCCAGGATAAAGAACAGAATCCTTTATGTTATGTTGGTGATATTCATATCAGCGCCTTGATTTCCTGGATCACCAATGAAATCAGCAGAGGGGAACAATTCGACAGTCATATGCATGATGAAAAGAATATGCCATTGTATGTGACAAATGAATCTCGAAATGGCATGAGTATTTATTTTGACTGGAAAAAATTATGGCGAGATGAGAGAGCCAGACCATTGATTGAGCCTCTAAGGCAAGAGGTATTTTCTCAATATTCTTAGATCATAAACAATGATTTTAATGCTGCAACTCTGCATATTTAGAACAGATGAGAGCACCTTTCATTTCAGTTAAAGAAAACAGAGCCACATACCCCCAATATTTTGTATACAGCAACCCGAAGGGCAGAGAGGTATATGAGGAATGCCAGAACAAGGAAGGAGAATTGGTTGCCCTTGGTTATGCAACCGCCTATTCTCCTATGGCCATTATTGGCTATACAAGGCGACAACAACACTTACAACAGGAGTTCAGAGGATAACCGATGGCAAAGACTGGAGGTAATGAGGGCTCACTTCTGGAGTTTCCAGACTGGTGAATGTGGACAACAGCTGAGTGCAGATCTGCGAAAGTTTGCCAAAAGAAAGAATGCTAGACTTGTTGAAGGGTCCAGCAAGTAGTTGGTTGAGGGGAGTGATGAGCCAAGTTTTTGGCGCATTTTGATCATATTTTTATAAATACTTTTCTGATTTTATTATGCTAAATCAAACATTCAGTCTGATTATGGGATAGAACATATACCTTTTTATGACTCAAATATGATGAGTATATTATGATAAAAAGTCTCATGATTATTATCTTTAATATTTTATTAGTTTGATAAATACTTTGACTTTTTGTGATCATAAAACCTTCCTGCAGCCTCCACTACCAAACTTCATGCAGCCATGTCTGAAATGATGTTTGCCTTAGTTAATACTTAATGAATGAATGAATGAATGAAGTAATGAATTATCTTAAAGATGAACCTGTTGAGCTAACCTTCTTCTCCAGGAAAAGATGGTGAGTTATTTTGCAGGTACCACGATTGGAGGGAGGAATTCGAATTCCACTTGAAGAATAGAAGGCTAAATCTATAAAGACTGGTTCAAACAATGAAAGATGGGGAGTTGATTTCAACTCATCCACCAAGCAGGGAGAATGTTCCAGAAATCTAGACCAGGTGTCCTACTATTGCACAAATCCAGGATGATGGCGCTTTAAGACTGCCAAATCAATTTGACTTAGTCCTTGCATTGTCATTCGCCTCTTTACTTAAGTTAGTTGGATGTAATAAATACCTCCCAATTTATAAGGGAAGGTTGGTTAGAAGTTAGGATTAGTTTTCAATAAATAGCCCATTCGCCTTCAGAGAATGGGCTGGAAGATTTTGCTATTGTAATACGTTTTTCAGATCAGAAATACAGTCAAGAAAGATTGCGCTATGTACTTGTTCACTTTAGATCAATAAAGTTTATGGAGCTTTTCACCTAATCTGTTGCTTACTTTGGCATGAACTAAGGGGGCCCACTTAGGAAATTGTCTGTACTTTCATTTTGTAGGATTAGGATAATTGTACTTGCTTTTATACAAGTTAAATGTGTCTGTTCCTGCAGCAACAGAAATACAGTGCTGTTGACTGTTCCTATAGCCACTAGAAACAGAGTAGTTTTACCTTTCAGTTTTTGTTTCTAAGCAAGTTATTCAGTAAAGTAATTCCAGAATTTAGAGTTCTAGCATTTTAGGAGATCATGCATGTCTGCAAGGGTGGTTAGTGCATATATTTTGCTGTCCCATTTCAAGTCTACGTCCTCGGGTTGATAAGTAAATAAGGTTCTTTAATAGATTATAGCTACTTGTCGTGATGTCCAATCCCTAAGTTGAGGAATTCATATTCCTAGTTATCAAGCTGATTAAAGAACACTACAGTAATCATATGAAATATGTTGATTTTCCTAAAAAAATATGATATTCAAACTAAAACCAGCTGCATGATCAGCTTGATATGGCTGATAAGGATGTGGATGAACAATATTTTGTGAAATGGTGAATGATAAGACATATTTCCATGAAACCAACACTTAGACTGTTGAAACCAGTTACTTAGAGCTTGGAGTCGCTAGGTATGTTGAAAAATTGCCTCCAAAGGCAGAAATTGCTACTGTAACACCAAACAACAACAATGTATAGTATAAATGAAACTAAAAATCAGTTCTCTATCCCATCGAGCGTGCCAAAACTATTATCACCTGAATGTGCACCATTTTTTGAACCCTATTCAACCACTCAGTGAAACATTGGAAGATCTCTCAAAGTGTGGGCTTTGAAGAACAGAGACCAACCTTCGGAGAAGGTTGGCTTCCTTTGGTACTCACCTAAAACTAATCCACTAAACTGCAGAGTAAAAAAGGTAAAAGGATAACATGAAAATGAAAACTAAACCCTATGGTGATGCACCTAAACATTACTTGGATTTGAAACCATATTTCATACACTTGCTTACAATGACATGAAAATAAACATACACAACTCATTTCTGCATATCTTTGCAAAAATGTTTCACAAAAAGGTCCTAATGTTGAAGCTCCTAGGAGGAAAATAAATTCACAGCTAAAGGCCATTTGCATTTTTGACACAAATTGTTACCTGCATTAACATTCTTTTCACATAAAGGTGCTAAAAATGAGACAAAGCCATAAGGAGAACAACAATACCTCACAAATAACTTGATCAATCAACTCAATGCACACAATGAAGCAAAGAATAAGAAGGCAAAACTTCAAAACACTAATATCCAAGGTCTTTTACTGAATTTCATCTCTGAAATTGAGTTACAAAACACTACATTTTCTCTAAAGGACTCACCAAAGTCATAGAACAGAAAAAGCATAAGTCAGAACTAACTCTCCAAAAGAGTCAAAATGAGACTACCATCAACTCCAAGAAGTTGCACTAAAGAAGGAACTAGAAGCTTCCTTGGGTCGGATGCCCCCAAAAAGCCCAAAAAATAGCAACTAGATCATCTCCAAAAAGGCTCCCAAGTGCAGAAAAGGTCAAAATTTGACCAAGTCAACCATAAAGGCACAAGAAAAAGATGTCTAGATATCCTCCAAGTGCTCCAAAACTGAGTCAACCATGCCTAGATTCGCTCCAAATATTGTTAAACTTCCTCTAACTCTCCCTAAATGCTTGCAAGAGCATAAATTCAATCATATCTCCTTTTGACTCAATCTTGAAGAACCAACGCCATTACATTTGCAAGATGTGAGGACTTAATTAAAACTCATAAAAGTCTCTATAAGGCAAGGCATCTTTATTTTTCATCTTAATAACAACACTTTTGACTAATTTATTTATAGCAATATCACTAAAATCAAAGGCTTTTACATTTGTAATTGATGCAAAACTAAAACATTAACATCATGCTTTGGAAAAGCAAAATAGAAAAGACATTTTACTTCCCTAACACTTGCATAGGAGGTCATAATGCAAAGTAATTAATTTTAATGCAAATTCTAAAATAAAAGGAAAAAATCCTTCCTCCTATTGGCATCATTAGGGTAAAACCCTAATTAAGAAAACAATGCAAAAACAAAAGAACACGCTTCATTTTTGCATACGAGTTCTCAGGAAACTCACTCAGTTGTCAACAAGGCTTTTTTGTGCACAAAGCGTGAATTTTGGTACAAATCAAGTCGCATACCTTGTGAAAAATTTGCCCAAATGAGATCAAGTAGGCTTTTGATAAGTGTTTTCTTGTCTTTTACTGTATTTTCTGAAGAAGTATATGCTCAAAGTTGAGCAAATTTGCAGAAAAATGAATGCATTTTTCCTATTCTATGCTTCTCCTATAGATTTTGAAGATTCTTTTGAAGGTTCCATGCATTTCCTCTATTGTAAAGAAATAAAGCATTATTTTCTTTTATATTTCTATATCTTCTGAAACCCTCCATGATTTCTTGGTCGCGGCCATTCACCATGTTGCTTGTTTTGGGTTTTGTTTTCACATGGAAGACAAGTGTTTCTCATGTGTAAGTCACTTTCTGCACAAACAATACCATTTTTTATTTCCCTTGACATTAAATTACAAATCCAAGGGTTTGTAGTCTTGTATCTGCACTCTGTGGCTGAGATCTCTATTTGTTTTTCCCTTAACAGGTACTCGACGATTTAGTCTGGAACCCTAATATTTTCTTATCTTTCCCTTTTTTGGAAAAATTCATTTTTCAATTGAAGGAAAACAAACTTGTTTCTATCCAAGACTACAAGCCATTGAGTTAAATGCTAAATTCTATAATCTTTATAGTTGGAAAAACTACAAATACTTGTCCTTGATCATTAGCTTTCATTTTTGTCGACTATCCTTTCAAGTCTTAGTCTTCCTATGCACTGCATTCATGACTCTTTACCTCCTATAGCTTGGTGACTATCTATTTCTCAATGCAATGTTATTGTTATTCTCCACAAGTGATTAATGCTCGCCCACTTAAGAACTATCAATTTATCATAGACCTGTGATTTGACTGTCTTTTGTTACAACCTCTATTAAATATTGTTGAGTATGCCTAAAATTGCCATACCTTTGATCCCATAATGTCCTTTGCAGTCTGGTAAGTAGTTCTAGAGTCATTGAGGAAATCCTTTTTGCAAAAAAGGAACTACACCCCTTAAGGAACCACTATTGTTCTTCCCAAAAGCCTCAATGATTTCTACACTCAATATAGATAAGTGGTTGTGATAACAACAAATCTATCTCTTATCACTGCAACACTAGGAAATTTGCTATCTTTGTTGGCTCTCCTCCACATCAATGTCTATGCCTTCTTTCTCTGAGAAACTAGTCACTAGCACTTGCTCATTGTCCTTTGGATTGTCCTCCATGGAATTTATAATGTTTCTCTTTCCTTTCACAATCCATTGGAGCAATATTGTGACTTGATCTTTGATACATGATTTTTATTGTTGACTGTGACTCTGTCTTGATACATGATGTTGTATACATCGTTTATGTTTCCTCCATTGATTATTTCTCTCAATTTCATGTCTTCATAGGACTGTCATTTAAATATTTTCATATAACAGTTTTGGATATGATGATTTTTCTTTGTATTCTTTGCCAATGCACAATCCTTTATAATGCGTGCTTTGTCCTATTAAACTGTTGTCAAACATAGCTATTTTCCATCAAAGTGATTTGACAATGCCTACACTAGTACCTATTGATTGTATTCTATATACTCTCCTCAAGGACCATCCAACTCTGTTGCCTCAAACATGCCTCCATCCTCTTATCTCTATGCATTATAAAATAGAACAACATGTTGAGCTCAACCCTTGTGGGAGCCACATTTTAACCCACATGCCTTAATCAGATAAATCAAAATAGCAGGATAATTTTTCCTATACCTGCACAAGAAGCAAACATGTTAGAAAAATATGTGCATATGGAGGATGTGTTTGATAACTCTTTGTTTTTCTTGGATATTTTTGGCATACTAGCTATTTTAATACACATAAAGATTAGATTGTATGTTTATAGATGAATGTGCATATGTTTTCTAATGAATTTTCATTGCTCTGACAAACCCTCTCTCTCAGATGCAAGCAATTAGGAGCAGCAAGGAAACAAAAGCTGGACGCAGGACAAACAAAGGACGAAAGATGACAACAGGCAACTCAACCAAGACTAGGACTCGTCATTCAGGCAATGACGAGTCACCTTTCACCATATGTGCATTTTTATTTTTTTCTATAAATGTATAATCTTTTTTTTCATTTGCATTAAAGCAGTTAGTCTCATGGCTTGTGTGAGACCTTACACATTTATATTGTCAATAAAGATTACCTTTTCTAAAAAGATTTGTACAATATTTCTTATATTGTATGCGTAAGCATAAATGTGGTTCAGTAATGTAATCCTCTAATTTTTTTGTTATATACATGAATGAAATACAACAACATTAAAATGAACCCTACTTTTTCATTTGAAAACTTTAAGAGCTCTACCTAATTGAGCTAATAGTGAAATTGGGTAATAGTTTTTCTTGAAAACACATGCCATACTCTTGTAAGGGTTGCAGAATCAATGTTAGAAACTTCTCAAAATACCAAACAGTCAAATGTTAGCATTAGGTAAATTGAAAAAAATAGAAAAACTACTTGCAGATTTAAAATAGAAAAAAGTATCTAGCAATAGCGGTAATATTTAAGACATTAGCGGACTTCCTATCTGAAGCAATAGTGGTCGAGTTTGTCAGTAGCAGCCCCAAAAAGTGCAATTATAGATTTGTTCCAAACAACGACGGTCTTGTTTAGTGCAGTAGTGGTTGGAAAAAATTGCAACCACAGTAGAAATGTGGTAACAATTATGTGAAAATCTTATAGCTTTCGCGTGAAAGTTATCAACCACGTTTCAAAAAAGAGTGTCGATGTTTTGGAACTTGTAACTGCTCAAATAAACTCATGAAAACATTAATGTTAAGAACCTAAGTCCCATCGGACATTTCAAATGTCATAAGGGGGGAATAAAGCATTAGGAAAACACAAAAAATTAAATTAAACAAACTTCATTCAAACAAGATTAAGATCCCAAAACCCATACTCATGAAATGCAGCTCTAAAATAACAAAATCGAATAATGTAATCTAAAAAAAACATGAATTGAATTCAAAACTTTAAAACATATATCATCCCATGTTGGAGTTGTGTTTGTATTGGCATTTGGATGTCAGATTACTCGATTCAATACAAAGCCTCCATTTTTGTTTCAAAAGCTTTGATTCATGTTGATGATGGTGAACTAGAATGTGATAATATCTCTCAATGTGCTCAAGGGATAATTTCTCAATGCTTCAGTATGAAGATTCTAGACGATTTTTGAGAAGGTTGAAGATTGTTTTATAGATTTCCTATTTTGAGATGAATGATTGAGATGCAACAATGTAAAATCACGGTCAACAATTGAGAACCATTGAGAGGAAATATATTGCTTGGTTAGCTTTTGTGGTTGATCCAATTAAGGATTTTAATTGCACAATATCAAGATTTAGATTGCATAATCTGTTGGATTAAAGAAATCAAGCTGAGTAGTTAGTGGGATTGAAGAATCAGGTTGAGTGGTTAGTGGGATTGAGGAATAGATGAGTAGTCAACCTATTAGAGTGAGAAATCAATGGTCATAAATTTTTCAATCATAAAAGGGGTAAAGATAAGTAATTAATTGAATAATTTATTAATATTTAGAGTTGAATGTGCAAATCATGTTTGACTTTAACAAATAAAGTTATATTTGTTTGTTGACCTTTTTGAATGATGTCAAGTAATTAATTTAATTATTCTGATCTAGAAAGGCGGAAAGTGATTTAATTTAATCATTAAGTGATAACAATTTAATTGATTTACGAGAATAGGGTATATTTGTAATGCCCACCCAAGGAAAGGCTAACTAAATTCAACCAATTAATTGAATTATAAAATAATTAATAGAATAATATAATTGAATAAAGGATTATTAGATATTTGCAATACTGCTCCAATAAATAAATATTATCAAAGAGAATAAAGAAGTAATAATGTTAGTGAAAAAAACGTATGCATGGTTCCAATGGTGATATTACCCAAGATAATTGTTTAATAGATAACTATATAAATATAATGCAATCACTACAATAGTTTAAGCCAGGTTAATATTTGGTTCATTACTTGTTTGAGCTTATCTCTAAATGACAATATGTTATATTCATTATTTTCTCGTATAATTATAATACTCCAGTATTAATGTATCTATATTATATTTATATAAAAAAATATCTTTGGAATGCTTGAACTGTTGATCATGTAGAATAACTTATTTTTGAATTGTTGTTACTTAACAGTCACACATTGACCACAAGCATCTAAATTGTCACATAGAGATAATAGATGAGCAAGACTGGCATTGAAACGACTGAAAGCTACTAGAATGTAAACCAACACAGACCATGGTCTATGATATTATTCTAAATTATCATTCCTATACAATATTCATAAATTGCTCGCACAAAGAACTCTATTGAGGGTATCATTTTATTTGTTGAACTAATCTTTCAAAATTAAGGTTATTCATTGGGAGGCAGGTGCTAGTTTGTTGCATGCATTTCTAGGGAACATTACATTACTATAGATAAAGGAAAAATGACCAAGTAACAATCATCCTACATAACCACCCAAAAAGCGTTGAAAGAATTCAAATCAACTTGGTTATTTAGTTGTGGAATATGATCGACTCATGAATGCAAGAACGTAATGAGCAGGTGCCACAACTGCTAAAGACTTAGAAAGGAATGGACACGGCTTCATATATATAATTTTACCATAGCCAATTGGTAGACATCGAATAAAAAGGAATGTTGTGATTGTCTATACCATGTTAAACTGTACACGGGTAATAAGAATTTTGACTTCCAAAACACTAATGCACATGAACCTATCTTCTCACATCGCTAGGAACAATACACTCTATTCTATTATATAAAATTAAATAAAATATAATCTATACAAGTTGGAGAGAAAGCATTCCACTTTCATATCACTGACGACACATCATACTATGTCGTTGATTGGCTAGTTTAGGCCTAGCAATTATATATTCGATTTGATTGAAGGGGAAAATTATAGTGCTTCAAGGTTTGAATCAAATATAACCACAAAATATAGTTCTATCTATCCGCTCTTGGAATATTATTTTAATACACCTATTATGGCAATTACAAAAGAAATCTAAGTGCTATGTAAGTTAAAATAACATAATGCAAACATGACACGAATTTTAGGCATCAACATTTGCAACACTTGCTATTATAGAACAAAAAGTCTTACAACCAACTAGGAGAACACATTGAAACCATATCAGTCATAGAAGATAAACCCTCCTAGGAATATTATTACATTATCCCATAAATCCAACAATTTATTGTTCTATAAACATCTTTTAAGGTGAAGATTATTACAGATTTTTTGTTAAAGATTTTTTTTTTTTTGAGATAACTGGAGACATGATTCTGCTACAAACAAAAGCTATTACAACCAAGGATTAGATAAAGAGTCACATGATACAAAGCTATTTTTCATTGGTGTAAAAGAGTACGTGAATTACTTTGATTTCAGTAACTGTACATCAAAATTCTTTGTCTTTCAACAACAATCTATTTCAATTTTTAACTCTAAACAGTTCAAATAAATGAAATTGAGTTAACCATAAAAATGAGAATCTTTAACATCCAGTTATATTTAAAAGACTCAGTTTTCCTTCTAAACCTGCAATCACAAAAATGAAGCAGGCTAGTCCTGCTCACCTCCCATCCGTAGGACAAATAAGTCCACCCCTGAATGGGAAACAAAGTCCATATGCATAACACAGATTAAAAAAATAGAAAATCACAATTATAGACTCACTCACAAAGAATTTTGAACACAAAATTCATGCAAAGGGGGAGAAGGGGGATTTCCTTCCCTCTTAGGGAACAAATTACATCTTTATACACATTCAACTCCATCATCCACACATATAACCTTCTTTATCACAATGCCCAATTCACAAATCCTTCACATCCACCCACCCCACACTCCATCCTTCACCCAAAACTCCCATTCACATCACCTCCACAACCAGACACTCCATACACCATACATCACCCATTTCATCCATTACCACATATATACATATTTTGTCACAAATCCTCAAGAGAGGCTTTGCACCCTCCTCAACCCCACACAAAGGAGGCTCTCAACCCTTAGGTGAGATCAACTCCTTATTCACACCCAAAAACACCCATTACAAAACAAAATACTTCACAAGATGGAAAACAACATACAACTTTTCGATACAACAACAAGATTCACCAAACAATCAGTAATTGCATTATAATTAAAAAACCCAAAAATCAAAGCTTACCTTGGCTATCCAAGTTAGGATCAACCCAAAACCTAAGCAATTACTCAATTTTCTTCTTTCAATCAAGATCTTTTTTTTCTCTTGCTCTTTCAACCATTTCCCAAAAGAAAGCAACGATCTTCACACACCTATTTCCCAAAGAAGAATGAAGCAAGTTTCAAGAGAATAAAACCAAGTTTCCAAATAATGAAGAGAGATAACCATAATCAAATCCCTCTCTAAAATAGAATTTCTCCCAACTCTTCAACTTCCCATAAATGAAAAGATCACTTAAAATTAAAACATAATCCCCTCCACAAATAAACAAAATCATAAAAATCAAATACACTTAACATAAAACCCCCCTTCAAAATTAAAAGCCAACAATTAAATTTATTTTTTTAGAAAATGGAGTTTGTCTTCAATTTTGAAGGACTTGGGATACCCACCCGCAACATCTCAATAAAATCATTAGTACACTTTGAAGATTTATAATCAAAACATAAAATATAAACATTGAAATGATAGTCTCTGGCACTCCATGTAAGCAGAAGATCTCCTGGACAAATTTCTTGGCCAAGGTCAATGATCGATCCTTAAGGTTTCTTGGGATAAAGTGTGCCACCTTGGTCAACTTATCGATCACAACCAAGATAACATCATGTTGATTCTTGCTCAAAGGTAACCCATATACGAAATCCATATTGATCACTTGCCATTTATACTCAAGTATGTTGTGAGGATACAATAGCCTTGTTGGATGTGCATGTTTAGCCTTGAATCGCTGACATGCTAAACATTTGGCTACATAATCCACTACTCCTTCTTGAGTTTAGGCAAAAAGTATAGAGTTTTCAATTCTGTGATCATTTTGGATACTCTATGGTGTCCTAAATAAGGTTCATTATGAACTTCCTCTAGAACCAACTTCCTCAACTCTCCAGAGTTTGGAATGTACATTCTTCTCTAGTATCTCAAAATTCCATCTAGTTTGATGTCATACCCATCAAACCAATGATCTTAGGGATTCTCTCTTAGGGCGCTCTTCACTCTTTTGTAGTGCTCATCCCCTTGCAAATGTCGTGTCACCTACTATCTCAGATTAGACCTTATTGAGATCATGGCTACCAGATGTCTTCGTGTACTAAGAGCATCAACCACTCTGTTATATTTTCCATTTATATACTCTATTTCAAAGTCATACTCACTAAGGAATTCCAACCACCTTCTCTATTGTGCACTAAGGTTTGGCTGAGTAAAAAATGTATCTCAATCCCAAGTGGTTTGTCTTGAGCTCAAAAGGATTTCCCAAAATATAATGCCTCCACATCTACAAGGCATGAACTATTGTAGTGAGCTCTAAATCATGCGGTGCATAATTCACCTCGTGTTGTTTAAGCTTTCTTGATTCATACACTACCACTTATCCATCCTGCATTAGTACTGCTCCCAATCGTTCTCCTAATGCATCTATGATTACAATGAGTTTTCCATTAGGATCAGGGATGGTCAGCACTGATGCTATTGTGAGCCTCTCCTTTAGGAGTTGGAATGCCTGCTCACACTTCTTGATCCATTAAAACTATGTTCCTTTTCTTTGGAGTGATGTGATTGGAAACACAATCTGGGAGAACCCTTGCACATACTTTCTATGGTACCCTGCAAGGCCCATGAAGCTACAAAATTCTTACAAATTTTGAAGCATTGGCCATTCCATAATCGCCTTAATCTTCTCAGGGTCTGCAGAGACTCCCTCGACTAAAAACATATGGCCTAGATAGTGCACCCTTTCTTGATAAAATAAGCACTTGGATAGCTTCCCAAAGCGTTTCTTCTCTCTCAGCCCCTACAAAACTATCCTCAAGTGCCTATCATGCTCTTCAATAGGCTTTAAGTAAACTAAGATGTCGTCTATGAAAATCAAAACACAATAATCCAAGCAATCTCTAAACACAATATTCATGAGATTCATGAAAGCTACAAGTGCATTGGTCAAACCAAAAGGTACCATAGTGAACTCATAATGTCCATACCGAGTTCGAAAGGTAGTCTTTGGAATATCTTCTTCCTTTATTCTAAACTGATGGTATCTTGACCTGAGATTGATTTTGGAGAACACTGCCACTCCCTTCATCTGGTCAAACAACTCAACAATCCTTGGGAGTGGGCCTTCAACTCATAGAGTTTGGTGGTGGTCATCTGATATGGTGCTTTGAATTGTGGCTCAGCTCCTAATACAAGGTCAATTGAGAAGTCAAATTCTCAATTTGAAGGTAACTCTATGAGTTCATCAAGGAATACATCTCAAAACTCCCTAAGAATGGGATAGTCGTCTAGATACGGTTCCTTGTTGTCAGGTTTATTGATATGCACAACATAAATAGCACACCCCTTTTCGATGAGCCTTCTTGAGCTGCATAGCAGAGATCTATCTAAGTTCTAAGGGTTTTTGCATCCCACAAATCTTGACTAGGTTCCCATAATCATCCAGACAACTAACTATCTTATACTCAAAGTTCACTATAGACTTATGCTCGATTAACCAATTTATTCCAAAAATTACATCGTATGAGCCTAAGGATGCCGCATACATGTTGACTTAGGTTTGGAAGGTTGGGAGCTCTAAATAGTTGCAAAAGAGATAGGTATCTACCCTTTGCTCTGCTTAGTTTCCATACTGGACTTTCCATAAGTTTTCCATGTATCCAGGCCTAATAAGTATCTTGGATATTACTCTAGGGTTATGAAACATTCACTAGCTCCAATATCAATTAAAATAGAGACAGTTCGGCCATAGAGCTTACCTGTCAACTATATTGATGAAGCTTGATACTCAACTTGCTTGTTATCCACTGCAACATGGATTTGATGATGTTGAGGCCACTAATAGTTTCCTTCCCTTCATGACTTCGACCACTATGGATAATTAGAGGCATAATGATCACCTCCACAAGTATAGAACCCGTCGTGAGGCCCTTTGTGACCTCCTAACTTGTCCCCTCTGAAGCCTTTCTACTTTTGGTGGTCTTTACTTTTGTTGTTATTTTCCTTCTTTCTTTTTCCACTATTCCCATCTTCACCTTTCTCTTGTGACTCACTTTCCTTGTTGAGATTACGAATCTGATGGTTCTTGTCTCATTTTTGAAACTTCTTATTCCCAAACCGTGACTTAGGATTTGAATTATTGCGGTAATTAGATAACTATTACAATTTTTGCTCCTATTTGGTGGCCTTCAAGAAGAATTTTTTCATGTTGAGAGGATCATGCATGTCCGCTTCTGCTCCAATGTGGGGTCTAAGTCCCAATATGAACTTTTAGATACAAAAAAATTTGTCTCCTTGATACTAGGGCACATTCTTCAGTAGATTGGTGAAATTTTCCCAATATTGGGTCACAATCATGCATCACATTTCACGTCTTTTGTAACTTAACAATAGGTTCTACGAGTAAATTTTCTTATTCACATACACTAAATACACATGCATATATCACTCATTCATTAAAGACATACACTTTCATACATAGTAGAACATGTTTTGTAGTTCTTCACTTGAACACACCAAAAATTGCATCTTGCTTTATTTATATTAAGTGTGGGTCAATAGGCCCTTATTTACAAAAGATTCTTTTTACATTAGTCAGTTTTCTCATTCTCAAAGAGAGAACACTCCTTTAGGTCCTCATCAAAATTAACATCAATTTTCTCAGAAGAGGAGGGTTGAGCACGCAGGCTCTCCTTTTCCTCCTTAGTTAATAAGGGCGTGTTTGGTGTCCACCCTAGAGGCCAATCTCTGATTGTGGAAAGCTTCTTAATATTAGGAGTTTGCTTCAACTCCTCAATCTTCTTGCCCCTCTCTAGCTTAAGTCATGTGAGGGCTTGAGCTAGAGTCTCATCGTCGAGAATCTCAGGTTGAACCTCAGTCTTAGTGTTTTCTTCCACTACAACTTTCTTGTTCGAGATCCTAATGGTCTTCCCTCTCTTTCTTCTTGACTTAGGCCTTCCCATACTGGCATTTAATCTAGGTTTGGTCAATCCTCAGGACAACTCAATTTGTTTATAGGGTCAACTATCCCCTAGTCATGGTCATTGTGGACTCAAAAGGCCTAGAGTTGAACCCTAAGCTCTGATACCAAATGTAATAACCCATTCTAATTATTACTTAAATATATTATTGCAAATGACATTATGAATATTAATTTTAAAAAGACATAACTTAAGGAACTATTTTTAATCATAGCAACACATTTATAATTAAAATATGAGTCATGATATATATATATTCATTTCCAAATGTCAATTACAATATCCAAGTTGAATTGGCTTGTAGGGCCACAAAGTCAATACAGTATACAATTTACATCATGGTTACATCATAATCCTCTGATAACTTGAAAACATCCAAGATTTCCTTTTGACGCTCACCTCCTTTGGTGGACGAGAACATGGAGGAGGTGCTATACTGCCCAACCACAAAGCTTACACTTCCCCAAAATTCTTCCTACTCGAAGAATGTTTGAACTTGCATGGAAATTTTAGCAAGAGAACAATCTGCAAGGTGGAATCTGGCGTGTCCCAAACATCAACATGCATCTCTATCTATGATCATAAAAATGCAAGATTTATGTTAGGAATGACAAAGAGTGTTATCACATATAAGTCTATACATACATAATGGGATAATTGTTTGGCCAAGCATAAAAATTTAGTTGCAAAAATAAATGATAGGTTTTGGATAAAGAAAAACCTATACTCTCTGTACTCCATTTCGGCACCCATCTCGGAAGGTAATTTTCAACAACACAGTTTATTTTGTGGAAACTATCTACCCTCTAGAAACATCTACCCTAAGGTGCTCTAATGTACTTAGGTGTTGCTATTCTACTAAACAAAGAGAGCATTATTTACACACAAATCTATAGGAAAGTAATTAAGCCTACTTAGCCCCTTAACTTTAATAAATTCAGAAAAATAATTCAAGTGGATGTGTTCAATACATTATCCATTCAATTCATACACATGTCACATGATTACATTCAACATAATTCAGTATTCATTAAAAATGAATTAAATAAGTAACAAAAGAAAGTATGTCACAAGTATGTGTATGTATGTAGACGAAGGTCTATATGCATACACATATATGTGCCAACTTAAGTTATGATATTTGTGCATACATTCTAAAAAATAAAAAACCATTATAAGGTAAAAGTACAAACCTTTGTCACACTTTATAAAGGAATCGACCAATAGCAAAAAAATTCTAAACTTCGACCACATAAAAGTGGTCTTTATGTTTCGGATTTCAAAATGGTGTAAACTAATGAAATGTAAAACTTTTAATGAAGTTCATTCCTGTAATTTTTCAAATTTAAAAAAAAAATCTTTTCATTATGTTTTTATCAATTTAAGGGCAGATTTTGGAATGCTGGAAATTTAAGAAAAAAGTGACTTCACGGGCCATCAAGAAAAAAATTGAAAAAAATTCATTTCTCCCTAATTTTTTTTCTCCAAATAGGTAACTTCAATATCTTGTGCATGGAAAAAAAATAAGATTTTGATGTATATTTTTTTCATAATAACATTTTAAAGTCAAACTTGTCAGAATTTAACAGTTTTCACAAGTCGTCAACTATTGTCAATTTTTTTTAATCATTTTCAAAAAACAAATTATACCCTTTTGACGAAGATTCTCTCCTCTTGTGCCCCATGTAATTTTTAAATAATTTTAGTATGTTTTATTATTATTTTTAATTTTTAATTAGCCTTTTTCTAAATTTTAACAACTTAATTGCATTATTTTAAAAATATAATATATTAAAACTAATTAAAATATTTAAAAAAATTATATATTTGAATTCACCACTCCGAGTTCTACAAAAGGGTATTTTTCTTTTTTGCAGAAAAATCATTTTGACTCGAGAAATACTCTGTCAAAGTTTAATGTTTCTGAAAAATCTAAAAAAAAGCTGAGTTGGCTGCCAAGTAGGATGCCAACTAGATATGCTCAACCGAGCCTGTTTTGGTTGAGCATGTTTCGGTCAAAACATGCTTAGCGGAGAAATGCTCGACCGAAATCGGCTCAGCCGAGACAAAACCGACTGATAGATGCTTGGTCGAAATGGGCAATATAAATAATTTTTTTAACTCAATAAAATTTGGTAAAGTACATATTTTGAACAAGGAAGGCTTATTTCAACAATCTAGAAGACTTATTTCGAAAAAAATAGTTTATTTTGACATTTTAGAAGGTTCGTTTTGACAATTTAGAAGACTTATTTTGACAAAAAAGGTTTATTTTGATCATATAAAAGACTTATTTCGACAAAAGAAAATGTATTTGGACAATAGGAGAGTTATTTTTGAAGGTACATTAATCTTCAACTTATTTAATTGATTGTCTTTATTTTCAGGAATGCATTTGAAGTTTGTTTTCACTATTTTTCATTTGAATATGGTTGAGAACTAGGGTTATTAGGTTATGGTGTACACATGTACAAAGACCCACAATTTTGTTGCATATTATGATGATATTCCTTCTACATATCATGATGATTTGATATTTCCATAGAACCACATGTTATTTTTATATCCTTCCTTATTTTATACATTATGATGTGTTTCACATGATCACCAAATTCTCCCACGGCTCATGTGAGACCTTTATCAATAAATTAAACATGATGCTTGGAATATGTAAATTGATGATCTATACATGATAACCTTATTTTATACATTATGATGTGTTTCACATGATATGTAAATTGATGATCTATTTTGTTAGCCTAGATCATACATATGCACATTCATGCTTCATCATCTTTTCTTACATTACATGATGATATCGAGCTTACCCATGACAAAGAGAAACCACCTAATACATGATATATATATATGAATTAAATTCTTAGATTTCATTATTATTGATCACCAATTTTATTTTCTTCCATTCTTGTTCTTACATCCTCCTAATGCCTATGTTTTATTGAACACCTTTGTCATTACTTTTATTTCCAACTTGGACTTATCTTTTATGTATATATTATTTTTCTATTTTATGTTTTGCATGCTTATGTTTATTAGACTTTTGTTTAGTACTCGAGATTTTATGATCTTTGCCTTATAATTTTAATTTCTCATGTTGCCTCATTAATTCTTAAATTTTCATGCATGTATTGTGATACCTTTTGAGCATGTAACTTTTCCACAAATTATTCTTTGACTATTGATAATTTTATTTGATCTTATATATGTTTATGAACCACACTTTTAGATCTAGTTACCACATAGAATAGAGGGCATCATGCATTCCATTACATCTTAAACCTTCATCATGTTGCATCTTCATATTATGGGAATCATGTCTCTATCCCTTTACATCTTATGCTTATATGGTTATATCCTGACATTTCAGGTCATTAATCCTTCCTCCTTTTAACATAGTGTAATTTTATTTGTCACATCCTTGCATTCAAGGAATCATACCTTCCCCTTTGTAATCTTATTCTTTCATTGCTAAATACCTTCTCATAGGAGATATATATCATTTTTTTTCTCTTTCACATCATATATAAGTGGGGATCTACACATTTAGGTATATATCGAGCTCATGACATGTTTCTCTTTCTCTGTTTTATAGTACTCATTTTATTAAAAGATCCACATATTTCAATGCACATTTAGTGGTGATCTAGCAAGTGATGTCATGATATAGCACGTGCATCTAGTTACATGCTTTAAACATTTTCAAGTGATATATATTCCAAATATTCTTATGATATGTTTGTAATTTATGTATTTAAACAAATTTTAATTGATGAACCTTTTTTCAAGTGATATATATACCAAATATGAGTTCATGATACCAAATTTTGTCATGTGATATGTTTGTAAGATTTGAATTCTTTTTTTTACTTTGGATTTAAAACAAATGAACAAATTATAATTTAATGTTAGATATTTATGCAATATTAACTGTACATGTTTCATTGAAAGCTCATGTGTGTACAAATTTGTATGCAAGTGAATTCAAATTTGAGTGTAATTTGTGATGGCGAATAAAAGCATTAGATCAAGGAAGTATGATCGAACATGAATAAGATAGAGGAAGAGAAGAGGGGGTGAAGGAACATATACTAAAAAGAAACCCATGGAAAATATTGATAACCAAGGTGACATACATGTACAAGAACAAACTGAACCTAGTAATATAATGTTTTAGACTATGGTATGAAAAATTTGATGGAGATGGATGAGGATTCTTTTTTCAATAATATTTCATCTGAAGATATATTATCTGAAAGCACATTAAAATTACACTCAAAAAGAATATGGGATGAATTTTTTGAAGAAAAATCTCTAATTGGAAGAGCACAGTTAGTTGCAAAGTTATTTAGACGAAAAGAAATGACCCCTGTTTTGGTGTTGTTAGGGGTTGATAATAGGAAAAATTCATCAGATTTAAAACAAATAATTGTTGAAAACTTGCAAGAAGCATTGGAATGTATTGAAAATAAGAGTCGATCTAGTGATCTAAGCGTTGCACGTAGAGCATTGATGACTGTAATTTCTAGTAAAAAATTATCACATAGAAGACAAGTTCAAGCAATCTCTGAATTACTAAATGTTTCTAGGAGAACTGTTCAAAGGTATATTAAAAAGAGAAATGAAATAGATGGAAAATTTGAGAAAATTTGGGTAAATATTTGTAGGGTTCCCCGAAAAGATAGAATTTTAGAAGATGTAAAGAAACGGGTGGTTGAATATTGGACCACCCACTCTCGTGTTTCTTCCAATAGAAGTGATACTATACAAATGATAGGTGAAGATGGTACAAAAATTTCATCCAAAACATTTTATAGATACAACACAAAGTGAACTTTTTGAAGCATTCAAGCAATAATTTTCAAATGTGAAGATTTGTCAAAAGATGTTTGAGACACTACGACCATCATTTGTACGTATAAATAAACTACGTGAAACTTGTTGTTATCGAAATCATGTTGAATTTGATCTACACCTACAATCATATAAAAAAGCTATGGCAGTAATTGATCAAAATTTAGCCATCCCTGGAAGCACAACACAATTTGTGAAGTCTCTTGTATGCGAAAAATCAAAATATTTAGATGAATTCAATGTTCAGTGTATAAAAAAGGTATGTAATGATTGTGGAGATTTGAAGAATCTTTTACATGTTGACAATATTGAAATGCAAGTTATTTGGAAGAGATTTGAATATGAGACATACTTAACAAAGCCAGGAGTTGAGGCCAAAAAAATTGTTCTCAAAGAGAGTGGATTGCCTTAGAATGAATTCATGAATAAATTTCACAATATCATATATTCACATATCGAGCATTGTCATGGTGCAAGATGGCAAGCTAAGCAATTTCGTGATTCAAAAAATTGCTTTCCACCAGATTGTATTCTCTCTATTGTAGATTTCTTTGAGAACTATACGTTTAGTCCTCAAATTGAGATTTAAAGTCAATATTGTCATTTAGAGCAAGTTGCAATCTTTGTGCAAGTTTGCTATAGGCATGCCAAGTTAGAGGTCAATGGAATACAAAGTAGCAAAGATGATCGAATTATCATCAAAGAGGTTCACTTTTATATCAGTGATGATATGAATCATGATAGAAGCTATGTAGCTCATTGTTTCAAAATATTTTTTGAAGACCTGAGACGACATGGCATAAATCAAGAACAACACTGGATATGATCTAATGGATGTGTTGGTAAGTACATTGTTTTTTAAAAAATTTATTTATTTACTTTTAACTTTGAGACTTAAATTGTTTAATTACTTATATATAATTACTTTTTTGAAGCTAATTTGGTTTGAGTGTAATTATTTGTAACTTCACAGAATAATTTAAGTCTGTAAAAGCTTTTGTTTGGTTAAGCCATCAACATTCTAGATGCAACACAAAAATTTTGTGGAATTTTTATGAAAGTGGACATGGAAAAGAAGAGCACGATGGAGCAAGAGCATGTGTGAAGCGTGCACTTCGTCAACATGAACTTGTTGGTAGTTCACCATATATATATGGAATCTAGAGATATTTTTAAAAAAATAGATATATATTAAACTAAATTAAATTCTTTTAAGTTCCTTGAAAGTAACAGGTGACAATTTTTTCCAACATGTGTACTTGCAGGTAATGCCACACAGAATGCAAATGAAATTGTTGAATGGTGCAAAAGTCATTTTTTTGCTCGCGACTCAACATACAACACACAATATTTTTGGGAAGTTACAAGTACATCTAGTCAAAATTTGTTAAAAATTTGAATTTTAAAGTTTGTGTACATGATTTAATTGAATTTTCAAATTTGAATTTACAGATATTGATCGATCAAATCCTTATAATTGTCAAGCAATTCATGGTATTAGAAGTCTGCATCAAATCATGACAATGGGAAGTAGCAGGTCTTATGCAATTAATGTGAGAAAATTCATGTTTTTGTGTTGATTGCATTGAGGAAAATGCAAATATTGTTCAATGTGCGAATATTAGAGATGGGTATGTTTCACGATGGGAAATGAAACAATTAATATCAATGCCTCTTTTTGTTGAAGATGACAATGTCGATGTTTACGATCCTCTATATTCAGCTGATTACGAACATGTATCTAATTTAGTTGTTACATGCATGGAAATTGATTAAAAGTTAAAATTGATTTAAATATATTCTATGTTTAAGTAAGTTTCAAGCATGTATATATAAATTTATATATATTAAAAATATATTTACAACTTTTGTAAACTTTACACGGTGTGTGTACAGGAGATATTTTTGTTGTTGTTGCAAATCCTAACATGTGGAAGGTGTAGATTACTATCTACTAAGATGTATGCAACCAGAAAGCAAATTGGTGGAATCGATGATAGATGCTAATGGACAAGAGTATCCCATTGGACCAATTGTTATTGAAGGCACATATTATCAACAAATAAAGATAGATAAAAATGGCGTTATATTTGTTGATTATATGTCAGGATAAAAGGTCTTACATTACAGTTACATAGTTATAGCAACAAAAATAAATTTAGAAACTTTACCTGAAAGAGGACGTGCCAAAAAAAAGTGGAGGTTGCCTATTGAAGATCATGAAAAGATTTTAGAGATAATTAAAGATAGAGAGGATCCATATTTTGTGTACTAGGAGTTTTAAGTTTTTTTTTGGATATATGTACATGTATGACTGGATATATATATATCTGTGTGTGTGTGTACTCAATTTTTTTATAGATCTAGATCTATATATTTATATTGATTGGACAGGTGACATGATTTAGAATGGGTTTTTTTCAATTGATGAGCTAAAGGGGATCTATAATGAATGGTTCATAAGGAAAAACACTTGCTGAAGGTTTTGCAAATAGGGTTGCAAGCTAAGTGGGCTTAACCTTGGGGAAAAATCTATGGTTAGGCACGCTTGAGCTGGAGTAGTACTAGGATGAGTGACCTATCGGGACGGTTTAGTGCTTCACCTAGATGCAATGAGTGCTAAGTGGACCATTCATTATCATGAGAGATGGGTTCTTGTAAACCACTACTCATGAAACATGGGTCAATGATTTTGACTCAAAAACTACATGGTTGAATCCTGATAGCAATATCATAATTTGACACACTGTGGAAAATACCTCCTACTTATCAATTGATGAGATAAAGGGGCTCTATAATGAATGGTTCATAAGGAAACACTTGATGAAGGTTTTGCAAATGGGGTTTCAAGCTAAGTGGGCTTGACCTTGGGGAAAACTCTGTGGTTAGTCATGCTTGAGCTAGAGCAGTACTGGGATGGATGACCTCGCAGGACAGTCTAGTGCTTCACCTCTATGAGAATCACCTAGATGCAATGAGTGCTAAGTGGACCATTCATTATCATGAGAGATGGGTTCTTGTTCAAACCACTACTCATGAAACATGGGTTAATGAGTTTGGCTCAAAAACTACACGATTGAACCCTGATAGCAATATCATAATTTGACACGTGGAAAATACCTCCTACTTATCAACTGATGAGCTAAAGGGGCTCTATAATGAATGGTTCACAAGGCACAACACTTGTTGAAGGTTTTGCGAATGGGGTTGCAAGATAAGTGGGCTTAACCTCGGGGAAAACTCTGTGGTTAAGTGCGCTCGAGTTGGAGCAGTATTGGGATGGGTGACCTACTGGGATGACCCAATGCTTCACCTCTATGAGCATCACCTAGATGCAATGAGTGCTAAGTGTACCATTCATTATCATGAGAGATGGGTTCTTGTGAACCACTACCCATGAAACATGGGTGAATGAGTTTGACTCAAAAACAACACGGTTGAATCCTGATAGCAATATCATAATTTGACACACTATGGAAAATACCTCCTACTTATCAATTGATGAGTTAAAGGGGCTCTATAATGAATGGTTCATAAGGCACAACACTTGCTTAAGGTTTTGCAAATGGGGTTGCAAGTTGTAGCACAGTTAAAATTCACAGATTAGCAATACAAGCGTAAACTAAACTAAACCTAAGCTAATAATCGAGAATAAATGGAAAACTGTATTAACAATGCATAAATGAAATGATTTTACCAAACATCCATGCAATTCCGTGTATCACCTCCATTACTCTTTTCCATTTTGTAGTAGTATGATAATTGCCCTTAGATTTTAATTAAAGGATGCAAGTGTGGTCTCATGACAAACGATATTAGAAAAACATTGAAGATTCTAAATTTTCTTCCAAAACTCATTAGATTTCAGGAGGAGTAATAACGATAGAGGTAAAGCCAATTTATAGAAAATATGACTTTCGAATGGCAGGCTCAGATTGAAAGATAAATTGATGTTTAAGATTAAAAGATGCGACATACAATAGGATTAGGGATAAATTAGTGTAAGTGATAAAACATAAATGGTGGGGATTAAATTAAATAATAATTTAATCACTAGTGGAAACTAAAAGAATAAAGATTGCATGAGAAAAGATTGTTTGTTAGAAACAATCAGATATTATTTCACTAGATAATTGAATGATCAAATTAGATCTAGACATAAGTGATCAATAACTAATTAGATAACAAAGAGATTATCTAATTATAGAAGAATGTGCTATGGATAAATCCTTTTATGAATTAAATAATAATTTAATTCAATATTCAAGATTTTGGGATTAAATTAAATAAATAAAGATTTATTTAATTAAAGGGAGAAAAGGCTAAGGAATAATTAAATAATTAAAATGATTATTTAATTATAGTTGAAAGTGTGACATAAATTAATTAAATAATTTAAAATGATTATTTAATAGAAGATAGATTTAATTAGCGGCGTAATTAAATAAATTATTTATTTAATTAATCAAGAAAGAATAAAGATAAGAATTAATTAATTAAATAATTAAAGTTATTTAATTAATAGAGGACATACGACTTCAAAAAATAATTAAATAATTAACATTATTTAATTATGAGAAATGAAGATGAAAGATTTATGAAGAAGTTAAGGGTTGCAAACCTAGGATAATTTTTAGTGTCATACAGTTTGCCCCTCTTTGATACAATGTTGTTTATTGTGTTGTGTCAAAGAAAATCAGTCAAAACGTGCCCTAGTGACAACAAGATAGAGTAGTGACCCTCAGAAGAAATTTACAAAATATTTTAAAAAATTCAAAACATTTAAAAATTATTTCGAAAAGTCAATTTGACGGCTAGAAAAGCAATGGCGAAGTCAGTTTCGAATTTTGTTAAGTTTAGAGCATCTGAAGTTTTTTCAACATGACAAAAGGTGCATCTAATTATAACCCTGGGTCAAAAACCCTAATTTTGATGGGGGTATAAATAGGAAATTGGAAAATTTGAGTTCATTTTGCATTTTGAACATTGGAGATTTGGAGCTCTAATTGAAGATGGAGCGCATTCTTTTTCATGAGCACAGGGCTTATAGGGTTCGTACCTTCAAGCGATTGGAGGGCGTAGGAGATCCGATAAGTTACTACGAACCCACTTGGTCAAATTTTGTTTTCACGCATTTCAAGGTAGCATTTAATTTTGTCAGTCAGTTGCATCACACAACAAAAGCCGCAAATGTCTTTGTGTTGTATGCATTTGCATGTGAAACGATGCAATTATTGTCAACTCGCTTAGGGTAGGTTAGGTGTTTTTAATTTTGCGACACAATTGTTAAAATGTGATGCATATGGGGGTTGTTTAACCGCATTTGTGTATGCATGACACAATTGTCTGTGATTGTGTGCAATTGCATAATTGTGACTTGCAATTGCTTATAAGTGACATAATTTTTATAGGGGTCCACAATTGAATTGGGGGTTCGATGCAATTGATGTCCTACGACGCGTATGGTAATGTGCATTGCAATTGCATGAATAATGACGCATTTGAATTTAAGCGACACAATTGATTGGCAAAATTTTTGTCCTAGGTTTGATTTGACCTATTTTTTAAGACATGCAAAGTTTACTAATACAGTGGTTATGATGCTGATCAAAGGTTCATTTATATCCAATTTATATCAGGGAGTCTCGACCACCTAAGACCTATCGATTGAGGAGTTAGATTTCTAGCAGTGAGAGGCATAGGTTGTGGCGACTTGGCTTGTATCATGTGGTGTGCATGCCTGTCATTAGGGCGAACAGGGGTATGTTGACTGCACTGGCTGAGCGTTGACATTCAGAGACATGTTCCTTTTATCTGCCTACAAGAGAGGCGACTATTACTTTGGAGGATGTCTATAGGATTTTGCATCTACCTATCCGAGGAGAGTGAGTTAGATATGATATTGCAGGAGGATATTGGGCACTGATAGATTTTTATGTATATGATGATATAGCTCAGTTGGGTATCGATAGATATGAGATCATATGGGAGACACTGGCTGCTCGGTATGAGCGATTTGACTGTATATTATGCACTGTGATAGCCGAGATAGTGATCCTAGATCATCGTGGACATGAATTTCCAATTGGATGGGGGGAGATGCTTGTTGGTATGTTGGCTAGGGAGATAGTGTATGCATGGGGGCCATGTTTATTGGCTATGGTATAATTTCAGCTACATGACATTGTATATAGATGAGGACAGTCCATGAGCTGCGGGGTCACACTATTGATGGTCTAGGCTTAGGAGCACAATACGGTGTTCCATCCACCAATTAATCGACATATGGAGACCATGACACCATATGTCTATATGTACACAGAGTTAGTGACATAAACACATGTGGGGGATATCGATTACTGGAGACATGGTCTTGACACACTTGTCAGTTTTATTTGGAGGCCATACATGGATTGTCATCGATGGCCAGATGAGCATGAGCATCTAGCGTGGTGTCGGCAAGAGAGGTACCTAATTGGGAGGATTGTTTAGTCTGTTCATATTATTGAGATGTATTTGCCAGAGCGAGTGCTTAGACAGTTTGGAGAGCAACAGGGAGAGCCTCGTGGGTTAGCAGTATTTGCACGATCGTTTAGGGAGGTTACACCATGGAGGACGATGATTATAGTGGCTACAACAAAGCAAACCATTGATAGATTACAGGCACAACAATGGGTGTGGAGAGGAGTAGTAGATGTTGAGACCACTCTCGAGTATGATGCCTGGTGGAAGTCACATAGGCCTATTTTGTTGACGGAGCTTGATCAGCTTGCCCCAGTAGTGAGATGAGGACGGGGTCCTCAAGGTAGGAGAGGCAGAGACAAAGGTAGAGGAGATGGAGGCTGAGGGGATGGTGGAGGTCAGGGTGATTATGGAGGAGACAGTGGAGATAGTGGCAATGGTGGCAGGGGTGGGAGAGGGGGTGATGGGTGGAGAGTTCGCTGGAGATTAAGGAGATCACTTTCTCCTATTCGAGAGGAGGGAGAGGAGGAGAGACATGTAGATGAGAGAGAGGAGGGGAGACATGAGGAGAGAGAGGAGAGGATACATGAGGAGGAGAGAGAGGAGAGGATACATGAGGAGGAGAGAGAGGAGAGGAGACAAGAGGATGTTTGACATGAAGAGGGTCGACAGCAGGAGGATATGCCTGATGTAGAGGTGGAGGGTGAGAGAGAGGAGCTTGAGGTATTAGCGGTTGTAGCTACCATGGATTTAGATATGGGAGGACATGAGGAGCAGCCATAGGATGAGTATATGGGTGAGGAGGAGTGCATCCTCCATGAGAGGATCATAGCTAGAGAGGAGGGTTGTGAGGATGTGCCCATCAGGGGTTGTTCCGAGGACAGGGATGAGGAGCTGTTGAGATTATAGGCCAGAGTGCAGGCACTAGAGGTTGAGGAACAATCCCTATGTACAGAGAGAGATGGGATACATATGGAGAGAGACACCCTACAAGTAGAGATGGATAGTGCAGTGATCTGAGCTTAATAGGCAAATTAGAGGGTCATTGACTTTGTGGCCAGATGTATAGGCACAACTGTTGAAACAATGTAGGCACTCCTTAGATTAGGGAGGTGAGAGTAGTATTATAGAGATTTGTATGAGTTGGTGGTCCCACTTGAGCGTAGGGCATCAAGTGCATTAGAGGCACTGAGCATTGGTTGGTCTCATAGCAGGCGATTACATAGCAGGTCTAGCCAAGGCGAGAGTAGCAGTCATAGCGCAGGGCAACATGATAGCAATGGATAGATCCATTTTGACTTATGTATTTTGACACGTATATTGTTTATCCTTCGAGCCTGTGAGCTCTTTTTTGGGAGATACATTATGACATTGTACTATGACACACTTTTTGAGATATATATCATTTTTGGTGGCGATTTATATGATATCTAGTTCTTTGTATGCAATTTTCTATTTATGCATGTGTTATGGATACTGATATTTACTTTATGATATGTATGCAGCCTATGATGATGTATGGATTTAATTTTATGGTATTATGGATGCTATGTTTATCATTATGAGATGCAATGTGATTTTAATATGTACAATGCCATGTGAATGTATGTGTTATGATAATATGCTATATAGTTTATGATGGTGAATGCATGTTATGCCATTGATTCCTAGATGCGATAAATGTGTTTATTTTTGTGGTGTTTCAAATGCAACATATATGTATGATTTAATATGTACATATGTATGGCACTGTCTAAATGATGTTTGTAACATGAATGCATATGCAAGATACTTTATTTTTTTTGTCACAGGACTCCGTCATAATGCAGGAAAGAAGAAATGTTAGCGCAGACTATCTGGAGGTAATTAGTATTAGAAATCTTCAATATTTTTCCAAAACATAACAGGCCTTGCATTAATCATCATTGGGCATTAAATGATACAAATGAATAACAAACACCATGATATTAGATAGACCAAGGTGTGCAAGGTCATCCACTTACTAAAAATAGACAGTCACAGACAAGGAGTGTCCTAACTCATACTAAGGGAAAAATTGCCCCAGTCTTTTTGTCAAGACAATCCACAAACAACAATCAAATAAAAGACAAGTCATGAGACATCATCGCTCCTCTAAATTCTTCGTGGCACATCCTCGAGGAAGGTAGTAACCCGACTCGAATAAAAAGCCAAAAAACAAAAGACAAACAACAGTCAAAGTGAAAAGAGTCCAGAGACATCCTTGCTTCTCTAAATCCTTCATGGGACATCCTTGAGAAAGCTAGTAATCAGACTCAAAGACAAAGCCAAATGAAAAGATAAGACAAAACAAGCCATAATTTCAACTAGTAAGAAAAAATTGCCAAAATTTAATCTATTTGTTATTTAGTTATTTAGAAGATTGATAAAATGTTTGTTTGATAAACCCTGGTTTTAGGAATGACACATATCGTATAAGACATCGAGTTTGGTTTCGATCATGTGACTACCTATTTAATGCAATGATAAAGCTTGCTTTTAGAAAGACACATGTCGTATAAGACATTGAGTCTGGTTTCGATCATGTGACCACTTGTATAAGGCAATGATAATGATTGACTAAATGATAATGTCTTTTTTTAGGAAGGACACATCCTATATAAGAAATTGGTTGATTGTTTTGGTTATTTGAGTGCTTCAACAATTTGTTTGATTTGACTTGATGAGCTTGTTGACTTGTGTGTCTTGATGATGTGTGACTTATTTTGATGTTTTGACAATTGTTTGTGTTTGATGACAATGTCTAGCTCATTTTTTATTGACATGATGTACCCTAAAGGACTGACCTAGTGTGGCCTTGGGGGCTCATTGATTGATGGCCTTGCCTACGTTATACACACAAAAACCTCATAGTTCGACATGACCATTGACTTTATCTTATTGACCATAGGATTGCGCCATGATTTTAATTTGACAAACCTAAAGGACCGACATGTGTGATATCTGACGTGTGTGATAGTGAATGTGATGAACCCTAAAGGCCTGAACTAGTGTGGCCTTGGGGGCTCATCGAGTGATGGCCTTTCCTATGTTGTACATGCAGAGACCTCATAGTTCGACACAACCATTGAATTTGTTTGATAGACAAAGAATTGAGTCATGATTTTATTGTGTGATACTTGACAAACCTAGAAAGACTGACCTACTGCCTCGGGGGCGCATCAAGAGATGGCCTTGCCTACGTCCAGTCGCAGAGGCAACGCAGTTCGACATGACGACGACTCACTGACACAACTGATTTTGACTCTGTTTTTGGAATTTTTAAAGATGTTTGAATGTTTTTGGGTTTTTTACATGTTTTGATTTTTTTTGTCTTTTCGAGGTTTTATGATTTTTGGGGATTTTTTTAGGACATTTTACAGTGTTTTTGGATTTTTTTCAAGACATTTTATGATGTTTTTTGGATTTTTAAGACATTTTACGACCTCATAACAACAAGTGCAAGATCCAATTGACGTGGATCGAGTATTTTCCCCCATTCGGGTATAAGACCAATAAGATGGAATGGGGATGTGGAGTGTACTTGATGTTAATCATTCCAAGTTATGGAAAGGACAACCATTTATTATGGGTGATAATAAGGACGTGAAAGGGTTGTTAGATTGCAATAATGGTAGATGAAGGAGCAAAGTCGACTATTCATGGTGCATGTTTGCTAGGTTTTCACCATGGTACTTATCCAAAGTACCATCAAAGTGGTTTTCACTATTGGACAAATTATTTCTCTTTACTATTTTGTTGATTTTCAATTTTTTGGTGTTACAAAGACGCCTATTTGCCAGATTTTCATCAAGGTAACAATTTTTTTGTTTTGTTTTTTGTATTTTTCCATGATTAAGACAAGGTTCTCGGAAGCTATGTATAGAATTGCTAAACACCAGATCCATAGACTATCTTGATGATGCCCTGATCCTGTGTGGATGACCATGTTGGATGAAAGGACCCGATCGAGATAAGGAGTATGAGTGGCAGATATGAAGGGTGATAGATGTGGAAAATGAATGAGGCTATGGTATGATCCCTAATGTGCACACTACGTGGACCACCAGGCTTTAGACGAAAAAGCATTTGGGTGATCGATGAGCTAGAGTACATCCAGGGGTCGTTGTCAAACACACGTTGAAAGAAATCACCAATGAAGGTGGGATGATATGATGGATATGTGAACATGGATGAATGGAATGGAATATATAGTATGAGTGAGAGTGACATGGATAGAGACCTTGGATCAACCAACTCTTTTCTTGACCTTTTTCCTTGATAGATGCCCCCAATGATTTTTGATGGAGAGGCATACTTGGAGATCGACTTTTGCTTGCTTTCACTTTTGACTTTTATTTTTGATTTGTCTAGTAGCTTTTGATTTTGGATAGAGGAATTTTCTTGATCTTCTTGATCTTATCACTCATTCTTGACTTAAATTTTTGATTGGTCCAATAAATTTTGATGGTGGCTAGAGGACTTCTCTTAATCTTCTTTTATTTTCATCATGTCTTTTGATTCTTGATCTCCTTTTAAAGATAGGTCATTCATTAGAGCTTTGCCTTTATTCTTTTCTTGAGTTGTGACTTGTTGAGCCATGTCTCTAATGTAGATGGACATGAGTGAGATGGATGAAATAGGCGAAGTGACAGGAATGTCTAGTGGACAAAAGGAAGTGGCGATGTCATCAATAGTCTTTGGGACTATCCTTTTCTGTACTACTAACGTCGAAGGAAGCTTGCACATCCTTAACAACTTGGCAAGGTGAATTGGTACAGGCGACAGTAGGAGATACATATCCTAGTCCGGGGTTGGTGGGATGGAAGGATGATGGTTGGATATCCTTAGTAGAGTCATGATCAAAGAGTGGATTATGATATATATCTTGGTCGAACATGGGGTTGTCATGGATATGAAAAGCTTGTGCAGATATGGATATGGCAAAGGCAGATGTCATATCAATATCCCAAGAGGTGTCGATCCAAGCATGATCATCTATTTGAGTATCTTTTGAAATTGTCTTGACATCCTTGTTGGGAATTGAAGTCTTCGCTACAACATTAGCATTATCGTTTATCTACAACTTATCCATACAATATTCTCCACATCCCATATCATGGACTTGGACCTTAAGGTTTGATGGTATGGTAGTTGGAGTGGATTCTTTGGTTAATGAGGATGGATCAATGTAATGTGATGAAATGGAAGATGAGGCCTCATTATTGATAGGCACTTGTCGGGGTATCCCGCGTAGGTTAGTACAATACTGGAAAGTATCAGGATCCCCAGCTATCGTGATCTTGGTGTCATTGTATGGGAATTTAAGGCATTGATGGTAAGTGGAAGGGATGACCTTCATAGCATGTATCCATGGTCTGTCTAGTAAAATATTATATGGAAGGACAAGATCCAAGACTTGGAAATTGGTATCCATAACTGCAAGACCAATTTTGATGGAGAGTGTTACAATTCCTTTAGATGAACATTCTTCATCATCATATGCCTTAATGAAAATGCTCTTAGTAGTGTCCACACATGCCTCTGAGAAGCTTAATGATGAGAGTTGGTTAGGTAGGCTACCATATCTTGGAAATGATTGTCATTTAGGTTGGTGGGGACAGTCATGCTTTGCAAAGCTTTATCTAGAATAGCTCGATGATTGGTTGATATGCTCAACAGTTCCAAGATAGAAATTTGTGTTGGGTTCTTCCCCAATTGGTCAAGTAAATTGTATTGAGACTTGGAGGACTGTGGTTGTTGTTGCAACGGAGGACCTTGTATGGTTATCTTAGTTCGGTGAGTGTTGACAACACATTTAAGAGTTTTCTTTATGGTAATAGTGTTGACATGTCCATCGCCAACTCTAATGTGATTTACGATTGGGCCTTGGTTATAGTCATACTTGATATTAGCATAGTTGGCTGAATTATTGGTCTTATTTCTCGAACTGGAGGCTTTTCCTTTTCCATGGTCATGTAATGGATTAGTAAAGACCTTGTGGTCATTGTTTGAGGATGTTTTTTTTTGTCCATTAACTTCAATAGTTTTGTTTTCAATGAGATCCTATATAATGTTCTTCAGCTATCGACATTGTGGTAGATTATCCCTTAGTTTGGTGGAAATCGCAAAAAGCGTTGTCATCCCGCCAAGAGGGTTTAAATTGTCCAGGATCATATTGTCTTGGCTCAGGAAGTTGTACGACTTTGTGTTTTATCAACTCCTTGAAGACTGATTCAATCGGTTTGCCTAGGGGAGTGAATTCGCATTTTGGGAACCTCCTTTGGGGTCGTGGTTGTTGCGTGTTTTGGACAAAATTTGCAATTTGCTCAGCACTGTTGGGTGTGTCATTAGATGGGTTGTGTCCTCTAAATGTAATGACTAGTCCTGCATGTAGGGTTTTAGCATTGATAATGCCATTGTTAGTTACGTTCTTGTTTTGAGACCAAAATTTGTTCCTATCATTAGGGGTGTTTTGAACATTTGGATTCTTGTTTGACATCTTGATTTCACCTTTGTCAATGAGAGCATTTTCAATTATGATACCCTTTTATACTAGTTCCACAAAAGAAGTGCGACAATGTACTCTTAGGTCACTTCTCAATTTTGAATTAAGGTTTTCTAGGAATATGGTGACCTTTTGCTTTTCAGGTATTTCAACAAGGCATCGACTAGATAGACTCCTCCATCTCTGGAAGAAGGTGATAAAGTTCTCTCCTTCATCTTGTGTAGTGTGACATAAGGATGCTATTGTGATTTTGTTTTCAATGTTAAAGGTGAAATGTTCAATAAAATTTTCAGCAAATTCACCCCATGACCTTATGCCATATGAAAGTTTAGAAAACCATTCAAGTGTTATTCCAACAAGGCTTCATAGAAATAGTCTCATGAGATATGTGGGGTCATATGCGACGTCTATGCACATTGTGGAAAATTCCCTTATATGTTCAAGAGGATTATGCTTCCCAGTATACTTAGGAAAGTTTGGTATAACATATCTAGATGTGGGAAAGGTGTCATGTATAAAGCTTTGTCGAAGGGAAATGGACATAAGTCTTTTGTTGAAAATGTCTTTTTGCTAGACATTGCCATGTTGTCCATTTGTTGTTGAAGGGCTTCCATTTGTGTTTGCAGAACATCCACTTGTGTCAATGATGTGTTGGTTGCGTTGTTGGGGTCTATGTAAGTGTTTTGAAACCCAATGTTTTGTGACAGATTTTGATTCAGTGTAGGAATAAAGGGTGGATTTTGATTTGGATTGTAAGAGAACAAGTTTTGGTTTGATGTTGGTTAATTTGGAATGTGAACGTTTTGGAAAGGAATGGCACTAGTGGTGTTGATGTGTGGTATATAATTTGTCATGTTTATGCTAACTCTAGGCCTTTTAGTTCTAGTATTGGTGCCAAAGGGATTTGACGATGATGCTCCTATGGAAAAATTAAGGCCTTGTGTCATGGTTGATGGACCAAATGGTTATGTATGTATTGTGGTGGCACTTTGGGTAGGTACTCCAAATGGTATAGTTGCAATTATTTGAGGAATAGAGGCACTAGATGTCATTGTGTTTTTCTCGTGGGTAGATGAAGTTTGCAATGCGTGAATGTCAAATCCAAGAGGTAATGTGACACCTTCTACTAATAATTTTGCTAGATATCGTTGAGGATCATTTTCCAAACATTCATCTACAAAAGAGGTAAATTCTGGATCTTGGGCAACAATGTCTATGTCTTCAACTAAAACATGTCCTTGTGGGTCTCTAGTGGCAATTTTTTCCAGTGAGGTTTTGTGAGGTCTTGATGTCCCTAATGGGGGGTTTGAAAATGGATTGATGTAGTCTTGTGGATCAACCATTTTTCTGTGTTTCTTTTTGGACCTTGTTTCAACCATGTAAGATATGCTCAAAATGGGGATGATGTAGAACTATGTCTATGAGTGATATGATTTTAGTCTATGTTTTTGGATATTTCTTTTTTGGATATAAGAAATGAATGCTAATGCAACCATGTTTTTGGTATTTTTTGGAAAATAAGGGATGTTAAATGATGATTAATGTCTAAAATGATGGTGTTCTAAAATGACTGTCTAAGTATGCTAAAGTGTAGGTAAGCTTTCAACTTTGGGAAAATTTGAAAAGAGGTTACTGGCCATGCAAAGTTTAGCCAAGAATTCAATTTAGTTTGTTAAAGGACCTTTTGTAAGAGACAAAGCGAGTTCCCAAACTGGGTTGACGAGCTAGAAAAGACTCGCCAAAATGACAAAAGATAATTGGTGTGATAAATGACTCGGTTCTATGACAATTTTCGTTGAAGGAAAGGTTTATCCAAAGCATGAAAATTTGGCCTATTTTAAAATTTGCAAAGGTGACTATCCTAAAAAAGTCTGATTAATTTGAAGGTAATGAGGACTCTAAAATGCAACTAGGGCTAAATGATACTAAAAGGTGTAATGATGAAAAGTGTGAGAAAATCTTTCTAGTTTCTGTTCAGAGATCACCATGAAAGGATAATCAGAGACAGGTTTTGATTGTGTGACCTCAGACTGTGATAGTGAAATTCATTTTTCTAATTTTCAGGTAATTGCAATTTAGATTTAACAGATGCGTCGTTTGATAGATGGTTGTGGTTTTCAGTATTAGATGTGTCGTTTGACAGTCGGTTGTGAGTCAGGTTTATCATATACGATTTAGATTTAACAGATGTGGTTTTTTCAATGGCAGATGTAGTTTTTAAATGGCAGATGTGGTTTATTGTAAATATGATCATATTTTTGTGTAATTTTTGGCAAAATTTGCAGGTTTGTTTTAGTCTGATTTTGATCAAATTTTGGCAAGATAAAAGACAGTCAAAAAACACTTTGTTTTGGTTTGATTTTGATGTGAAAATGTTTAAATTCAAACAAACAAGTACGATCCTATGGTTGGCCAGGGCAATATATGTTGAGTTCCCACTTGGATTTCTCTAGCTGTGCTTATTCAAAGTAGATGATTAGAGGCTTGACCACATTGGCTCCCCCTTACACGACACTCACTTCTCGGGTCAGCCAAGATTCAAGTTCTCATGAATCTCCCATGACAAACTCTTCATCTCTACTAAAAATCACAAGTATGTGGGATGGCGTCAGAGGTCTGACCTCTTGTACCAGCAAATAGAGGGATTTTGGTAATCTAAAAATAAATAGATTTTAATAAGGACACCCATTCAGGAGGCCACACAAGAGGAAAGATTAGCTCCGATAAGGAGGCTTCCTAGCTTGAGAGGTTACACTCTACAAATTTTAATGCACCACAAGGGTACTGAGGGAATCACTATCACTTTCTTGTCTGTAGGAAGTCTTGTAATGTTGAGATTTCTTGAACATTAAAATTTGTATACTGGTCGGGAGAAGCTTGGCTTTAGCTTGTTACCGGTTTGAGTCACCTTGGGGTGAGTAATTTTTCCCACCAAAGTAGGCCCAGATCTAGAGTTAATAACAATTTCTCTTACACCCAGGATCACACAAGTGCGCAAGGGGAGAGGATAATTTTGTTATTAAATTAGGTTTTAATCTAAAAGAGTGTGCAAAGGCACCAAGCAAAATAGATAATTATTTATTTTAAGTACTAACAAAAATATGATCTAAGCTAATCAAACAATTAGTTTCAAAATCCATTCTTTGACGAATGTCTTGCATCAGATTTCATTAGTAGTTTCAATTTTAGCCTTTGACAAACGAGAGTTGTAGCTTTTAGATCTTGTCCAAACAAAGTTGCAAAATAAAGATTAAATTTATCTTGCCGCACGCTATCAACATATTGTCAGTAACCAAAAAATCTTAACCTACTAAACTGAAAATGCAGAAAACTAAAAAATCTAAAAACAAACCCAAAACTAGGCAGTTGCGTCGCGGGATGACAGATGCGGTGCACAGGATGAATCAAATTCGCTGCAGGAAAATCAATTACGGCTTACAAGATGACAATTATGGTGCAATATAGTGGATGTAGCTCGTATTGTTGGTGGTTATGACAAAATAGTTGGCAGATGCGTCACTTTTTCTTGGCAATTGCGTCGAATCGTACGAAAAACCTGTAAAACATAAAAAATCGTATGGAATTTGCAAAAAAATGTCCTTCATGTCGGGTTCACCAGATGTAGCATAGGGAAAATTCACAGATTAGCAAAACAAGCATAAACTAAACTAAACCTAAGCTAATAATTGAGAACAAATAGAAAACTATATTAACAATGCATAAATGAAATGATTTTACCAAACATCCATGCAATTCCATGTATCACCTCCATTACTCTTCTCCATTTTGCTGTAGTATGACACTTGCCCTCATATTTTAATTAATGCATGCAAGTGTGGCCTCATGACAAACAATATTAGCAAAACATTGAAGATTCTAAAGTTGCTTTCAAAATTCATAAGATTTCGGGAGGAGTAATAATGATAGAGGTAAAGCCAATTTATAAAAAATATGACTTTCAAATGACAGGCTCAGATTGAAAGATAAATCGATGATTAAGATTAAAAGATGTGACATGCAATAGGATTAGGGTTAAATTAGTGTAAGTGATAAAGCATAAATGGTGTGGATTAAATTAAATAATAATTTAATCATTAATGGAAACTAAAAGAATAAAAATTGCATGAGAAAATATTGTTCGTTAGAAATAATCAGATATTATCTCACCAGATAACTGATAACTGAATGATCAAATTAGATCTAGACATAAGTGATAAATAACTAATTAGCTAACAAATAAATTATCTAATTATAGAAGAATATGCTATGGATAAATCTTTTTATGAATTAAATAATAATTTAATTCAACATTCAAGATTTTGGGATTAAATCAAATAAATAAAGATTTATTTAATTAAAGGGAGAAAAGACTAAGGAATAATTAAATAATTAAAGTGATTATTTAATAATAGTTGAAAGTGTGAGAGAAATTAATTAAATAATTTAAAATGATTATTTAATAGAAGATAGATTTAATTAGCGACACAATTAAATAAATATGAGAAATAATTAATCAAGAAAGAATAATTAGCGACATAATTAAGATAAATTTATTTAATTAATCAAGAAAGAATAAAGATAAGAATGAATTAATTAAATAATTAAAGTTATTTAATTAATAGAGGACATACGACTTTAGAAAATAATTAAATAATTATGAAAAAATGAAGATGAAAGAATTATGAGAAATGAAGATGAAAGAATTATGAAGAAGTTAAGGGTCGCAGGTCTAGAACAATTTTTAGTGTCTACACAAGCTAAGTGGGCTTAACCTTGGGCAAACTCTATGGTTAAGCACGTTTGAGCTGGAGCAATACTGGGATGGGTGACCTCCCAAGACAGCCCAGTGCTTCACCTCTGTGAGCATCACCTAGATGTAATGAGTGCTAAGTGGAACATTCATTATCATGAGAGATGGGTTCTTGTGAACCACTACTCATGAAACATGGGTCAATGAGTTTGACTCAAAAACTACACGGTTGAATCCTAATAGCAATATCATAATTTGACTCGATGTAGAAAATACCTCCTACTTATCAATTGATGAGCTAAAGGGGCTCTATAATGAATGGTTCATAAGGCACAACACTTGCTGAAGGTTTTGCAAATGGGGTTTCAAGCTAAGTGGGCTTAACTTTGGGGAAAACTCTCTGGTTAAGCGCGCTTGAGCTGGAGCAGTATTGGGATGGGTGACCTCCCAGGATGATCCAGTGCTTCATCTCTGTGAGCATCACCTAGATGCAATGAGTGCTAAGTGGAACATTCATTATCATGAGAGATGGGTTCTTGTGAACCATACCTTCTACTTATCAAAATTTAATTTAATTTGACTATTTAAAAATAAGTAAAAAAATTAAATATTTAATAGCCACCAATTCACAAATTGCTCCTTAAAATGTTGAGTAATGACAGCTAACCAAAATAAATTAAATAGTGATATGAAAACTGCTCTAAAACATTTTCAAAATAAAAAATATCCATGTAATTTTAAAATCTATTCTTCACCATAATTATAAGATTAAGTACCACAATTCACTCACATTTACTATTTCTAAATTAACATTTCCAAATTAACATTTCCAAATTAATTATTAATTTAATTTTAATTGATTTATACTTAATTGCTTGCATTGTGATGCGTGGATAGACAGTACGCTACAATACTAGCTCGGCTAATTAGTTTTGAACTAGTCTACTTAGAGGTACTCACTAAACAATAATTAAACAATTAACTCTCTCATTTGACTGTAGTGATACGGCCCATTTATTCATTTTTAGCCCGACAAACCCCTCCGGATCGTCTGATAATACCCAAGACGAGAGGGCGTGGGCGAAGAGAGAAAAAACAGCAGACAGTGGTGATATGGCATACGCCTTCCTCTGTAAATCTTCCTACGTCGTCGCTACATTACTTACTAAAAGCTTCACGCCGTTAACGCCTCTTGCTATTTCTCTTGCTTTTCTCATTGATAAGCGCTTTCTTCACGTCTCCTGCAAACACATCAATTGACGGACTTTCCTCATCAAAATTCCTCTCTTTCACCTTCACTACTTTCTATATGTGAGTAATGATCTTTCCGGCATTTTTTGTTAAATTTATGTACTAGTGGGCTTAATTAGGTCATGCAGATTCCAGGTTAATGTGATTTCTTATTGTTATCCCTATATGGGCAGTTTTGATATTGGGAGTAATTGTAATGCTTATGTTTTTATTGGTTGGTTTGCTTATCTGGTACATCCCCGTAATATATCCACGAGGTATAATGTGACAGGCAACCTTATTGGCAGTGATTTGGAGAGATGAAATGCTTTATGGTTTTATGTAGTTTTTTTCATTGCATTTAGCAAATTCCCCTTACGGCATTTTATAAGGGTTATATGCCATCTCTCAAAGTTAACTGGAACTTCCATCAGGTAAAACAAGCCAGCAGCCAAGGCGAAATATTGAGTAGAAAATACAGTTTTTTAATAATTGAAAATATTAGGCAGAGAGGAAATAGGATAATGTACTGGTCCCTTGGAGGGGGCACTTCAGCAATTTTATCAGAAATTTAGGAGTCTAAGGTAGAGTATTTCCCCTTTTTTATACAAAACTGGGATGTTTCCTGGAGGTTCCCTAATTTTTTGCCAAAATTGGAATGCCCTGGCGGCTCTGGGCTGTTAAGGCATCCCCCTACGCCAACAACTCTTTAAACAGCGAAATAAAAGACATTCCAATAAAGAAATTGTGGGAAATCTTCCTGCGAGCTTGTTGTAACTGAGATTAAGCTTACTCGGGAAACAGAGAGTGAGTTAGCCTTCCAGATTTAGCGAAGCCAAACTGACTGTGGTGACCTGGTGGAATTTGTCTCATGTGGTTCTAGTACATTCATACCAGAACTGGGAACACTGGTTCTACTAAGCAATTAAATGTGATTCTTTGCGAAGGCTATTTTTGGACAACATCAACGCTTGTCCTTACTCAAACAAAATCTAGTTGAACCAAAATACATTCACAAGAAAAATGATAAACATCAACTCATTGGCATCCATTTCGCTTTACAAAAGCAATAATGTAGACAGGAGGGCATTCCTGGTTAGAAGCAAGGAATAAAATACACAGCCAGTTATGAAAGTTGGCAACCTTTTGATTTCATCTTATTGGTGGGGTTTGAAAGGTTTATTCGAATGCTAGCTAAGAGCCTTGTTCTGGATGGAAGGTTAACTCAGTGTTAAACTGCTAAAGCGTGGGAGTCCACCAACAAGAAGAGATCTTTATCCTATATTATCTGGAGGAAATATAGTGGAGTCTTAGACTACACAAACTTATACAAAATGAGTTTTGCCAAGATCATAATTTAATTCTATGCCCATTTTTATATTTTTAGTAGATATATTTAAATGTTCATGTTTTTAAAATTCAGCATCTCTTAAAGTTATTTTAGGTATTCTTAATTTATTTGTATTTTAAAAAATTCAACTATTAATTTTTAATATGTTATTTTTTTGCTGTCACTCGCTTTGTCCCAAAACTCTAGTTTTTCTTAGGTTTCCCTCAAAATTCTATTTTTTTCTTTAAATGTACCCAAAACTCTGATTTTTTTAGCTGTCTTAAAAATCGTAGAAACACTGGAAACTATATAATTTTTTTTAGCACCAATTGGATGTTAGCATTTGGCAAAAACAACCGCAAAGATGTCTCTGCAGGAATTGCAAATTTACCGCTTCCCACTGCAAATGGTAGTTTAAATTCTTCTTTCAAAAAAATTGCCATTCCACATTTTTGTGTATAGATTCTAAAGTTTGCAACTTTACAATGAAATGAATCCCATGGGACCACAGGTGCAGTAGAAATAGCATAGCATCCTTTCCTTGGGATCCACTATGAGAATTTGACCGGTCAAAGTCAGCAGTTAACTGCAGCTAAGTAAGGCGACCAGGCCAAGCATAGCTAATATAAAGCAATCGGGCCACACATTGTGACATACATGACATTTATGCACAAGTGAAGTTAAAACTAGAGAATCGAAGAGGGTTAATTAGGACGTTTCCTATTGCATATAGTCTCCGAACACTACCCGATCATATATTTGATGCATTTTCAACTAAAGCGATAGGACTTAACGACAACTTGTCACTTTTTGGCACCATTGCCGGGGAAGAATATTCCTTTTCTAGTGTTAGTTGGAGAATGCTTGAATACCTTTGTTAGAAAAAAAAAATAGTTGCTTGGCTTCTTTTTCTGCATGGTTAGGAAACGAGGCCCACACGGAAGATTCATACCAAAAAACCCCCCACAAGACGTTCCAACAACAAGCAGGGAGGAAGAAGTCTCAGCTGAAGAACTTTTTGAACAATTGATCAAACAGGATCAACTTGAGATCTCCCTGCCTACCCAAAGATTCACCCATTAGAACAAACTTTTGAAGAGGAACACACTCTTTTCAACGTTATGGGTGACCGTAGAAATGTCGCCAACCTAGCAGGGGGAGCGCGTACATTTACTTATCGCTATCAATGTAGATGATGATATAGCCAAAAAGTTAGCTAAATATTTATGTGAACGTTATTAATCCGTTTTGGTTTCCTTCCTGGTGTTTTGATACACAACTATTTGATCAATTGGTTTAGTTCAGGAATCTCTTTGATTGCTTGTAACAAAGGCACCTCAATCTGTAATTATTTAATCTCTTGTATCAAAGCAGATTTAGTGGATAAGGACATTTTCAGAGGATTTTTCAAAGTGGTTGGTTTCAAACGCTTTGGAAAAGGCGCTTGAGTTTTCTCTTCCAAAGTGGAGTCCTTCTTTAAACGATCAATTGGAGATTGACCACCCTCCTCCTGAGGTAACTCGGAAGTTCCAGCTGGAGATGGCTGAAGGGTCTTGTCTTGGGTACTCACTAGATTTGGCTCTACAGGTGTGGAAGATGTCTTATCTGTCTCAGCAAATTCTTTAATGGGCTCATCTAGGATCTCAACTATGGTCGGTTGTTGGAGTGTTTTTCCTGACCTTAACTATAGGTTTCCACAATAGATAGCATTAAGTCCAATCACGTTGTTCTGTTCTGTGGCATAAACTGGTGTGTTCTGACGATTGTTCTTTGGGTTAGGAACAGGTTATGTTGGAAGTTGTGGTTGGTTAACCTACTCATTTCGTTGAGGGTTCTGAGGAGTTGGTAAAAGATTCTATTGTGGAGTGGGCATCCTTCTTGGGTCAATATAAAACTGATTTTGAGGTTGGTTCCATTGAAGCACAGGATTTTGAGGAGGATACCATTGTTGTTGAGTCTGATTCTGCCATTGAGGGTTTCCTCAAGACTGATTTTCCCATTCAGGTTGTCCCCAAGGGTAAGCTCCCCAATTAGGTGGTGCTTGAGGCCAAGGTGTTGCCCATTGATTGTTATTCCAATTGTTTGGAGGTCGTTAGGCGGGATTTGAATTTTGACCGTAAGAGAAATTCCCTCCAGGTCCTGGATTTACAAAGTTGACCTCTTCCTCAACTTGAGATGTCCTTTTCTTGGAATTCTTGATTGCATTCAAGATCTCACATTGAGCAGTGGTATGACTCTTCTCACAAACTTGGCAAATGTCATTTTTGTCCAAAGGGCATTCTCTTAAGAGATGTTTGTTTCGACACATAGGATAGTAGATGGATAAGGTTTCAAGGTTACGTGTCTTAGCCTGTATTCCATCTAGCATGGTGTTTAGTTGAACGAGAATGTCAGTTTTAAGATTTGCTATCTCCTCACTTAGTTTTCCTATCTCATTAGAACCTTTGAAAAGTGTAGTTTTACGAATACCTCCTCGAGTATGAGAGAAGTTTCGACATAACTCAATTATGTCTTCAAGTCCAAGTTTAGACATCTCCTTTTCCCATTAAATCCAGGCTTCTCCTAGCATTTTCATCAAGTCGTTTGAGAAATATGTTCTTCAAAATCTCCAGACTTATGGCTTCTCCGCCACATCGTTTTGATAAGAAGATGAATCTATCCAGGTAATCTTCTAGGATTTTGTCTTCGTTTTGCCTTAGTTTGAACAACTCTTCTTTCCTATCGTTGACTCTACAATAACTCTGGTATTTATCCATAAAGGCAGACTCCATATTGTCCCAAGAGGCAATAGACCTTGAGGCTAATCTCATGAACTAACGATTGCAACGTCTTTCAGGGTGGAAGGAAAAAGTTTGAGTTTCTGGTTATCATTCTTGTAGTCATATGTCTGACACAAAATTTTAAACTCAAATAGAAACTGGTTAGGGTCTTCAAAGGATAAACCTCTGAAGGTTGGCAAGAAGGCTGGTGAAATGCATTTCATAGGTGTATCATCATCTGCGTTGATAGCGATAAGATAAGTAAAATGTACGCACTCCCCTTGCTAGGTTGGCGACATTTCTATGGTCACCCATAACGTTGAAAGGAGTGTGTTCCTCTTCAAAAGCTTGTTCTAATGGGTGAATCTTTGGGGCAGGCGGGGAGATCTCAAGTTGATCCTGTTCGATCAATTGTTCAAAAAGTTCTTCAACTGAGACTTCTTCCTCCCTGCTTGTTGTTGGAATGTCTTGTGGGGGGTTTTTTGGTATGAATCTTCCGTGCAGGCCTCGTTTCTTGACCATGTAGAAAAAAAAGCTGAGCAACTATTTGTTTTTCTAACAAAGGTATACAAGTAGTCTCCAACTAACACTATAAAAGGAATATTCTTCCTCGACAATGGTGCCAAAAAGTGACAGGCTGTCGTTAAGTCCTATCGCTTTAATTGAAAATGCATCAAATATATCGATTGGGTAGTGTTCGGAGGCTATATGCCAAAGAAATAAAAATGAACACTCTTTTCCAGCTGGTTTGTTGCAGCCCTTGCCAATGTCTAATAAAAAATGGGAGAGCATTGCAATGGATTTCATCACAGGATTACCAAAAGTGCAAGGGAGAGACTGTATTTATGTTGTGGTAGATAGATTGACTAAGTTTTCTCACTTTTTTGCTATCACAAGTTCATTTACAGAAGCTCAAGTAGTTGAATTGTTCTTTAGCCGTTTACATAGTTTGCCTAGAACTATTGTCAGTGATAGGGACAGCAAGTTCCTAAGTGCTTTTTGGCTGGAAATCTTCAGATTGAGTGGTACAGTGCTCACTCCTAACACTAGTTATCACCCACAAACGGATGGGCAATTTGAGATTGTAAACAAATGGTTAGAAGGCTACCTCAGAAATTATGTTTCAAGGCAGCAAAGAGCTTGGGTAAAATGACTTCATTTGGGAGAGTATTGTTATAACTCTTCCTATCACATGTCAATTAAGATGTCTCCTTTCATGGCTCTTTATGGATATGATGCTCCTAACTTTGTAGATTTTGTGTTGGTGATAGTAGAGCTCCACAAGCAAAGGATATGTTGCAGTAGAGCCAAGACATCTTGAAATCATTGAAGGAAAAACTCCAGCAAGCTCAAAACCAGCAAAAGTTGTACACTAATCAGCAGCATGTTGAGCGTTCTTTTGAAGTTGGAGATATGGTTTATTTGAGGCTTCAACCCTACAAACAATCTTCTCTCAAAAAGAGTGGTGCAAAAAAGCTCAATCCATGGTTCTATGGCCCTTTCAAAGTCATCAAGAGGATTGGTGAAGTGGCGTATGAGTTGGAGCTTCCAACCAATAGCAAGGTGCACAATGTTTCTCATGTGTCTCGCTTCAAGAAGGCGCTGGGGCACAATGTAGTCGCTGCTTTAGAGTTGCCTCCATTGGACGAAGAAAGACAGTTGGTGTTGATTCCAGAGGAAATCATTGATACTCGAGAATGCTCTTTGAGGAGAAGAACAATCAAAGGGTACTTGGTGAAATGGAGGAACTTGCCAATTGAAGATGCGACATGGGAAGGTGAACACATCTTGCAGCATCCAGACTTGCGGTTGCTTGAGGACAAGCAATCTCAAGGAGGGCAGACTGTAATGTCCCCTTCTCATCAGTGAGTAGTTTTGTAGCTTGTCAACCTATTTTGGAGGCTTGTAGGCTCGTCAAGGTGAAATTAAGGTTTCCATCGTTTGGAGATTTTTGGCACTTCTCAAAATTTACTATTTTTAGTAAGTTCTAATTTTAGTAATGACCCAGTTGACAACATCATAGTGAGCTTTCCATCTTAGGCAGAGCATTTGAGTATGTTTGAATTTGGCTTTTGAGGTGAAATATTGGAGAAATAAGTTATTTCAAAACATTCATGTTATATTTTTGAATTGACCCCTTGGCCTAACGACATGACTTGAAGTTGTTTTAAAAGGTGGTCATTAAGGGAGGACGCCTCATAAAGGAATTAATTAATATTTTATGATGTTTTATTTTGCCTTGGAGATTGGACGCCAAAATAAGGAGGGATTAAAGTATTTTGAAAATTAAAATATTTCAAAAGGTGAATAGGCATCCCTTTTTGGAGGGAAAATTTGGGAATTTGAAAAGTCACCTCAAGCTCTATAAAAGAGAGGCTTTGCTCCAGCATTTGGATATCCATTGTTTATGCTATTGAATTGCTGTCGAAATGACTTCATGAATTTGGCTTCGAGGAATGCTTACCTCCTAGCGTTTGTCCAATTTTGTGTTTGAAAGATAACACCTAGTTGGATTTGTGGTTGCTTCTCATCCAGACTAGCAGATTGTGTTTCAATGTTGGCGAATTTTGATGATAATTCCCAGTTTTGTACTTGCTGGTTATTCTATGGCTGAAGTAGATTTTCACTTGCAGCTCTTTGAGTGAATTTTGTTTCATTTTGGGTATTGATGCAATCAATTTCAATGCTAATGGCAGCCCCTTTTGCAGAAAATCAGAATTTAATATGAAGTTCGCCCCTCTAAGGGAGGCCATACCTTCCTGGGGCTGTCTTGGGATTCGTGCATAATTATTTGATGAGCTTTTGATGCAGTTTTTGTGCTGGTTATTGGGTGCTGTCCTCCTTAAGAGATTTTGCATTTCATTTCAGGTCATTTGGAGGTGTTTTGAGCATTTCAGCGTGTTACAGTTTGCTGGTTAGACATTTCTGTTTGCTGGTTATTATTATCAGATTTCTTGTAGTTCAGTTTTTGGCTTGCATTTCAGTTATTGAGAAAATTAGGTGTGGGAGAAATCATTCACTATCATTTGCATTGATTATACAATTGAAACTCTTGTAAAATTGTAGATAATTTGCATTGTAAGGCTGAGAATTAGTAGTACTATTCCAATCATTTATATTCCAGTCAGTGTGTTACAGTTTGCTGGTTAGACATTTCTGTTTGCTAGTTATTATTATCAGATTTCTTGTAGTTCAGTTTTTGGCTTGTATTTCAGTTATTGAGAAGATTAGGTGTGGGAGAAATCATTCACTATCATTTGCATTGATTATACAATTGATACACTTGTAAAATTGCAGATAATTTGCATTGTAAGGCTGAGAATTAGTAGTACTATTCTAGTCATTTATATTTTTGCGTTTACTTTGTGTTTAAGCAAACATTGTGACCCCTGGTCAGTTTACCGCCAGTGTGGAGGAAAGAACAAGTTGCATTTCTCATTTCTCACCCACTGTTATGTGGATGCCCGCTGATAGTGGATGAATTGCTCTTTATTCTAATTATCTTCCCCCCATTGAACAAGTGGTAGCGTGGATTTCACATGGTCAGATCACCGCCTGCTTTACATTTCTAGCATTGAATTCAATTCAATTGTTGCTAACGATCCCTTCCCATATGCTATCACCTCGCCTTCAATAGGATCTTGGTGAACATTCTTGGTGAAGGTTACATTCAGTTTGATTATCTTTTGGGGGCTAACGCTAACATTTGGCGTAGTGCTGGTTTGTGTTGTGAAAACGTTGAGAAAAAACTAAGGGGCACATTTCACATTTTAACCACATGGAGGCTTATTTTGACTTTGGATTAGAATCTAATTACTCGGAGCAGCGGTCTGATTTTGCAAAAAATGAGGAAGAAGAAGCCCCAGAAGAGTTAGACAAAGAGCAAGGAGTTGGAGGCCCCATTGCCCAACTCTCTAATTTTCAAAAGAACGAATCTTTCAAGGTTTGTGGTGTGATTGGAGGACATCAAATTGTTGCTTTGATTGACACTGAAGCAACACATAATTTCATTGATGAAGGGGTGGTTGCAAAGAGAGGGCTCAAAACTGAAGAATTTGAAGGTTTCAAAGTCATGGTAGTGGATGGGTTTAATATCTCTTGCAATCAAAAAGTTTCATACATGTCTATGCAATTGGGCAATTATGAAGTCAAAGATGACTTCTATGTTGTTAGCATTGGAGACATAGATGCTGTTCTTGGCATTCAATGGCTGCGATCTCTTGGAGAGATCTCTCTAAATCTGCAAACAATGGAGTTAAAGTTTCAATCAGATGGAAAAAAGGTGGTGCTAAGAGGAATGTCAAATGGAGGGCCACAAATTATGTCTTTCAAAAGAATGGAGAGGCTGATTTGACATGATTTTATTGAGTGGGCAGCGGAATGCATGATTCTACCAACTGATCTAGTTGAAACAAAGAGGCACTATCCATCTGATATTCAATCATTGATCACTAAGAAGAGTAAGGTCTTTGCTGATCTATCTCCTGGGAGACCTCTTGAAAGGGGAACTGAGCATGTCATAGAACTTGAAGAAGGGGCCAAGTCAGTTATCACAACCCCATACCGGTATCCTAAGAAGTAGAAAGATGAAATTGAAAAGAGCATTAGAGAACTCTTGGAGTTGGGATTCATTCGCCCAAGTAAGAGTCCTTTTGCCTCAGCAGTTTTGCTTGTGAAGAAGAAGGATGGCACCATTCGCATGTGTGTGGACTACCGTGGGTTGAATAAAAAAGCAATCAAGAACCGGTATCCCATTCCTAGGATAGATGAGGTTATCGATGAGCTACATGGAGCCAAGTTCTTTTCGGAGATTGATCTAAGATCAGGGTACTATCAGATTCGCTTGAGGGGATCAGACGTTGAGAAGACGGCATTTCGGTGCCATTATGGTCATTTTGAGTTTTTAGTCATGCCCTTTGGGTTGACTAATGCTCTTGCTATTTTCCAGTCTTGCATGAATCGAATCTTTCAGAAGCAGTTGAGGAAGTTCGTGTTGATTTTCTTTGATGACGGTCTCATTTTCAGCAAGACGTGGGAAGAACATCTTAAGCATTTGGAGGAAGTGCTTAGCATCCTTGAATCAGAAAGCTTGTTTGCCAAAGAGTCCAAATGTGAATTTGGAATGACGGAGCTGCTCTTCGTTGGTCACATAATCAATGCTGAAGGAGTGAAAGTTGATTTAAAAAAGATCAAGGCAATCATGGATTGGACTTCCAGAGAATTTGAAGCATTTGAAGGGGTTCTTGGGTCTTTGTGGCTTCTACAAAAGATTTGTGAAAGGCTATTCTCAAATTGCTGCTCCTCTTATGGATCTCACCAAAAGGGAGATTTTGTATGGTCAAAAAAGGCACAAGGTGTTTTGAAACAAATGATGAGTTCATGTCCGGTTTTGGCTATACCTGATTTTACCAAGCTATTTGAGTTGCAATGTGATGCATCAGGAGAAGGAGTTGGTGCTGTTTTGATGCAAGAAAAACATCCAATTGTGTTTGAGAGCAGAAAACTAAGAGGTGTTGAGAAGTCTTACTCCATCTATGACAAGAAAATGATTGCAATCATGCACGCATTGGCCAAGTTTAGATAATACTTGGTGGGAAGCAAATTTGTTGTCAAAACTGATCACAATAGTCTCAAACACTTTATGCATCAAAAAGACTTGAACGAAAGACAACAAAAGTGGGTGAGTAAGCTTCAAGTTTACAATTTTGACATTGAGTATGTCAAGGGCAAAAACAACATAGTGGTGGATGCTCTATCTAGAAGGCCTCATTTGAACTCTTTATGTGAGCTTACGACTGATTGGAAGGAGTTGTTGCTTGCTGATTATGCCAAAAATCAGTTTGCAACCAGCATTATTGAAGGTACTTTTCATGATGAAAGGTACAAAGTGGTTGATGGTTTGATACACTACAAAGGGAGAATCTTCTTGGTACCTGAATCTAAGCTCAAGAAGAAGATTTTGCAAACATTTCATTACATTCCACTTACTGGTCATCAAGGTTATTTCAAGACCTATAGGCAGATTTGTGAAAGATTTTCATGGAAGGGGTTAAAAGATGATATATTGTGCTACATCAAGGAGTGTCACACTTGCCAAATGAATAAGAATGAGCATACATTTCCAGCTGGTTTGTTGCAATCTTTACCAATTCCTAATAAAAAATGGGAAAGTATATCGATAGACTTCGGTTGCCAAAAGCTCAAGGAAAATATTGTATCTATGTTGTAGTTGATAGATTAACTAAGTTTGCTCATTTCTTTGCAATTACTAGTTCTTTTTCAGCAGCTCAAGTTGTAGATTTGTTCTTTCATGAGGTGTTTAGATTGCATGGGTTGCTGAAAACATTGTGAGTGATAGGGACAACAAGTTCCTAAGCACCTTTTGGCAAGAGGTTTTCAGATTGAGTGGTACAGTGCTCATTCCAAGCACTAGTTATCACCCACAAATTGATGGGCAAACAAAGATTGTGAACAAGTCGTTGAAGGGCTATCTCAGAAACTATGTTTCGGAGCAGCAGAAGGCTTGGGCAAGATGGCCTCACTTAGGGGAGTATTGCTACAATTCATCCTTCCACATGTCAATCAAAATGTCTCCATTCATGGCTCTTTATGGATACGAGGCTCCTAGCTTTGCTGATTTGATGTTTGGTGATATCAAAGCCCCTTAAGCGAGGGATGTGCTGCAGCAGAGTCGAGACATTTTGAAGTCTTTGAAGAACAATCTCCAGATTGCATAGAATCAACAGAAGTTGTATGCTGATCAACAACGTGTTGAGCACACATTTGAGGTTGCTGACATGGTTTATCTTAGACTCTAGCCTTATAAACAGTCTACTCTCAAGAAGAGTGGAGCAGAGAAACTCAAGCCACGTTTCTATGGGCTGTTCAAAGTTTTTAGGAGAGTTGGTGCAGTGGCTTATGAGTTGGAGCTACCGGCGAGTAGCAGAGTTCACAATGTCTTCCACGTGTTTCGCCTCAAGAAGGCGCTTGGGCACAATGTTGTTGCTTCTTCTGATTTGCCTCCATTGGATGAGGAAGGACTGTTGATTTTGGTTCTAGAGGAGATCATCAATTCCAGAGAACGCTCTTTAAGGAGAAGGACGATCAAAGAGTATTTGGTGAAGTGGAAGGATTTGCCTATTGAGGATGCTACTTGGGAGAATGAAGAGATTTTGTAGCATCCAGACTTGTGATTGCTTGAGGGCAAGCAATCTTGGGGAGGGTGGACTGTAATGTCCCTTTTCTAGCAGCGATCTATGCAGTTGGCCATTAGCCTATTTTGGAGGCCTGTAGGCTAGTCGAGAGCAGTAATTAGGGTTTCCTATTTTCTAGGAAGATGTTTTGGTAGTTTTGGAGACTTGCATGTTGGAGTTTTGCAGTTTTCATTCTGGCTTTCTTTTGGGTTTTCAGAGAGCTTTGCAGTGGTGTGACATGCAATAGAAACAAAAGACTTTTCCGGACTTACAATTTTTAGTAAGTTGTGACGACTACTCAAAATGTGGTTAAAATGCATTTGGACACACTTACTATTTTTAGCAATATGCTATTTTTAGCAAGGTTTCAACAAGCCAGTTTTGAGGCTATTTCTGGCAGGTCAGTTTGAGCAGTTGGTTTCATGCACTCTTGGGGTTATTTTTGGTAAATTATGCATTTTGGTGAGATACTTGGCTAAGGCTTGGAGGACGCCAAGTTTGGGTGAGATAATGCTTTTAAGTGAAAATACCTCCTTTACAAAAGTGGATGACTTTATTAAGGTGAATTATTTAAGTGACTTATAATGTTTATTTTCACTTAGTATTTGGGACGCCTACATTATACTTTATTTGCATTTTAATAATATATATTACCTTCATGAGGATGGACGACTTGGAGAGATGATGAAATGAAAATGCAATGTTAAAGGTGAATTTGAATGTGAATCTCATGTGGGCGCCCTAATTGGAGGGAAACAGATTTGAATTGATGGAGAAACTTATAAATAAGAGTGCTGGCTTCATTCTTTTCATCCATGAAGAAATTGTAACGAAGTGTTGCCAAAATGGTGATTGAATTGCTTTAAGAAATTCATACCTCCTAGCTATCCTTAGTTTCTTGTTTGAAAGATAGCAACTAGCTAAGGGAAAAGGCTTTTCTTTACACTGAAGAATAGCTGGAGCTCATTGAAATGAAGTTGTTTGAAGTTTTCTGATGTCTTTTGATGTTTTTTGTCAGTTTATAGGTTGCTGGTTTTTGTGGAGCTGAAAGTGATTTTCGTTCGTAAGTCTAAGAGTGATTTTTTGTTGGTTCTAGGTAGTGGCTCCTTCTATTCCTATGGCCTAGGCGTCCATCGTTGCTGGTTTTCAGATTTTAATATGGAGTATGGATTTTTCTATTGAAGGTCAACCCTCTTACTAGGCCATACTATGCCTGTAGGAGCTTTGGGATTCGTGCTAAAATCATTGTGAGGTGTTTGCTGCAATTTCAGTGCTTAGACTTGGTCACCTTCTCTCCTGGAGTCATTTGCATCTTATGTCATGTCAATAGGTTGAGTTTTGGGGGAGTTAGAAGCATTTTGGAGTGTTTTCATGTGTGCTGGTTTGAGTTTGTGCTTGCTGGTTTTATATATCAGATTGTTAGAAGTTGGGTTTTGGGTGTGTTTCTTCATGATTGTGAGTCTTGTGAAGTTTGGAGAACATATAGCATCATTGCAGCTACTTGGACAGCAATAACACTTGGCTACTTGCAGATTTTACTTCATATTGTAACGTTGAATCAAAGTACTGATCAACTTTTTTACTTTTTTGCAATTACTATTGTATTCCCACTATTAGTGGAAGAGGGTTGGCTTCGCCGCCTTATTTACTTTCTTGCATAAGCACTTTCATTCCCACTGTTTGGTGGAAGAGACAGGCCTTGCCGTCTTTACTTTCTGTACTTGCATTTCTCATAGTGCTGAAAGGTTGAGCCGTCAATCTACTCCCGTTGAATAAGTGGTTGAGTTGCATAATTTGTATTTCCAGCATTTCAGTTATTTGCTAACGATCCTCTGTGCCATATGCTCATACCTCGCCCGTCATTGGGATCTTGGTGTACATTCTTGGTGTAGGGATACATTTCAGTGCTAGTTTTGGTTTTGCTAACGCTGACGGGTGAAATTGTTGGTATAAAAATTGAAAAAATTGTAAGGGGGTCATTTCACTTGGCACTTCCACTTTTTAGTGTGAAAACTTATACAATAAAGGAAATCTAAAGCCAACTCTTTCACTTTACAGTGGTGAGTGAATACAAGAAATAAGCAACTCTTCCACTTTTTAGTGGTGAGTGAGTAACAAAGCCACTTATGCAGTGGAGTGAGTAACAAGAAGTAACAAGAGCAAGATCACTGGTGGTATTACCACCTAGTGTTACAATGTTAGCTCTTACAATTCATTCTAAACCAAATACATATCCGCTGTTACAAATATGATCATGAAAGAAATTGATAGAACACCCCTCATATGTATCACAACATCAAAGCAATAACCACCCATCATGGATATGTCAAATATACCTCAATGATTGGCATTTAGATGGCTGGTGCAGGTCTCAAAGAGGACTAAAACCTTGTTGTTATAGTCGGAACAACGAGTTAATAAGTTTGAAAACTTCACCAAATCACTCCCATATGCATCCCAAGTGAATGCAAGCTAGAACCATGTTCCCAAATAGCTCTAATGACTTATCACATCATCAAAACATTCATACTGAAAAAGCAAAACTGAAACTTCAAAGCAGCTCCAATGGTGACTCTTGGTTGGAATCACACCACAGTCTACTTAGGGAATATCTTGCAATTTTGAGACTAGAAATCTATGAGGGATTTCGTTCTCAAAGATTGAAGAGAACCAAAGCCATTTTCACAACTGAACATTATCATTCTTCAGCATATCTAAATGAGCCCCCAACACCTCCTTTTATAGGTTTTTTCGTTGCTTTTTCGAAAAAGTGTTTTTTCTTTTTTTGTTGCTTTTTTGAAAAATGTTTTTTGCTTTTTTGTTGCTTTTCTTAAAAAAAAACTCTTTTAAAAAAAAAATTAAATAATCCATTATGTGCAACTTTTAGTCACCTTTCTAATGAGTTATTACACTAAGTTGTCCTTTATTATTTCTCAACATTAAACAAGATTAGTGAAATATTAATTAAATAACTTAATAACTCACCCAAGTTGCGGAAAGTCCTGAATCACATCGGGATCCAAATTTGACCATGCCAATATGATATTGAAGCAATAGGTGAATAATAGAAGCCAATTAGGTGACTTACTATAAATAGATGTGCTCTCCAAAAGGTTTTAAGAACACCCCAAAAGTCAAAGAACACTTTAGAGAGTGCCATTCATATCAGTATTGTCCACAACTCATTGCCAGCAAAAGAAACCTTGTTTCTCCGAAATTGCATCCTCTAAGATCTTTTGAGTCTCCTTGCCTTACCAATTAGCCCATAGGAACTCAAGAAATAGGCTAGCTATCTTCGAATTGATTATTGATCAGGCTTGATAAGGGGAGATTACATGGGATTTGTCTGTCTTAGCTTCATTTTCAGAGGATGAAAACAGGAGAGAAGAGGATAACAGTTGTAAACAGGAAGAGCACTTGCAGAGCTATCAACAAAAGAAAACACTTGCATGAAGCCCTAAGGTTTCAACTTCCAGTTTTGGCTATAGTTGTTTTTTATGTTGTAATGGGCTAGGTTCTTTCCCTAGCATGTGATAAGACTTGTTAACTTTGAAGTTTGTTTGATTAATAGCATAATCAACCTTAGTTGAGTGTGTCCTTGTGTATGTTTAGTTGCATTTTTGATGTGTTGATTAGTTTTTCAACTAGATGTTTGTAAAATCCCTGCAAAGTTTTTGCATGGTATCTTTTTAGCATAATAAGGAAATATATGAATATTCCTAAGGATTACGAAGTAGACTCTCTTAATATTTTGCAACCATTTATTGTTCTTCTAAATATGCATGTAGAGCCTAGTTTACCTGTAGATTTTGAACAACACAGTCTTTTTGCAATATCTTGATGAGGATATCATCAAAGTTTTTGTTATCATATGTTTGATCGAATCTAATGACTCTGCTGCCCAATGGATGAAGGCACTGGTATGTAATTGGTTCTCTTCCCATAATCCTTAACACATACTAAAACACAACAATTTCAGATCACCAATTTCAAACACCTTTTAGTTTCATGTTTCTGTGTGTTTTGTTGCCATGTCTGAAAGTGTATAACATCTAAGGAGTTATCATACAACCCATTTTTAAACACTTGTTTGGCAAAACTTTTTCTAAATAGATGCCCAATCTCATACCTTCGATACAGTGACACATTTATAGGGATACATTGTGTAGTGGGTATCGTTTGCTATGAGGTAATCACTTAGACTATCTACCATTCATTTAGCATCTTAGGGAAAACCCCCTTTGGTTTTACAAAGCCAAAAGTGAAGGAGGTCTTACCCACCTCAAGCATTGGTCCTTAGCTACCCAATCTGAAGATAGGTTTGTGGTGATTTTCCCAAGTTTGACACCTCTGGCACTTGAAAAATTATCAAAACCTTAGGGATTTGGGGTTCACAGTTCAGATCACCAATTTCAAACACCTTTTAGTTTTATGTTTCTGTGTGTTTTGTTGCCATGTCTGAAAGTGTATAACATCTAAGGAGTTATCATACAACCCATTTTTAAACACTGGTTTGGCAAAACTTTTTCTAAATAGATGCTCAATCTCATACCTTCGATACAATGACACATTTATAGGTATACATTATGTAGTGGGTATTGTTTGCTATGAGGTAATCACTTAGACCATCTACCATTCATTTAGCATCTTAGGGAAAACCCCCTTTGGTTTTACAAAGCCAAAAGTGAAGGAGGTCTTACCCACCTCAAGCATTGGTCCTTAGCTACCCAATCTGAAGATAGGTTTGTGGTGATTTTCCCAAGTTTGACACCTCTGGCACTTGGAAAATTATCAAAATCTTAGGGATTTGGGGTTCACAGTTCAGATCATCAATAGAACAATGGTGGAATGAAGGCTAGAAGGCCATACAATAGAAGAAGCACTAATGGTTGCATAGAAAAATCCTAGATAATTTGTATAGTGGAAGACAAATGTGATGAAGTGTTTACAACATAAAATGAAGATTGGAAGTTGGATTGTGTAGACTATACGGTGTGCTCTAAGTACACTTGCAATTCTTTTGAAAGTCCCAACACAAGTTTGTTTATAGGCAATACAAGAAGAATAATAGGAAGAAATCGTACAACTTTCTTGGTGACTGGTCATATGTTGGAGTCGCAAGTAGCATACGGCTGAAAGAATTTGTCTTTCATTTGAGCTTTACAAACTTTATAATTAATTTTTTTTTATTTCCTTAAATGGTCGTACGATGAGCTTAGAAATACGTGGCTATAAAGTTGAGTAAAGAATTTCATTATTATAAATTTTAATATGCTTCTCCCTTGAATGCCATATGGAGCTATGTTACCAGTTTGCTGAATTTTGACCCCTGGTTCAGGTTTGATTTGATCCAGGTACGAAATTCTGGTTCGGTTCGAGACAAAAACGGTGAGGGTTCGATTTTGGTACTGTGGGTTCGGTCAGGGTTCTATTTTCCAGTAGATTTAGACAAGGAGATTATCTCAGTCCCTATCTGTTTATCATAATCAGTGACTTGTTGAAAAAACTACTTTCTCATGCAAAAGAAAAGGGAAGAATATATGGCCTTTTGTTGAATGATAGAGGACCTAGATTCACCAACTTTCACTTTGCAAATGACATACTTATAGTCTTTAATGATCAGGTGAGAAATCACTAATATTAAAAAAATCCTAGATGCATATCAGCAAGCTTTTGTACATTTAAGGAATGCTTAGAATCTGGCATTATTTTCCCAACCATGCAGGAGAAAATAGGAAATTATCGAGATATTATAATTTAAAGACAAAAAATTACCCATGATGCATTTAGGACTTCCTCTGCACTTGGATATGGTCATTTCCAAATTGCAACTAAAGTTGGACAAATGGACCAATAGATGGATGACCATGGCTGACATGGTACAACTTCTACAGATGGTACTCCAATCGCTATTCATACACCACTTCTCCCTCATTCCTATCCTTGACAACATGTGCAATCAGATTTTGCTATCCAAAGAGAATTGCTTACGAGAGGAACTAATGGCTGATTGTAAACACTTGAGATTTTTATGTTTGAGCTTTAATTTATAATTTTATATCATGACATTTGAGTATCACTAATATTTTAATATTTGACTATGAAAGTGGTGGTGTATTTTTGCTATGTTATTTGACTATTAATATGGTGGTGTATTTTGAACTTAATTACTACTGGAAATATGTATATATTTCTGATTTTTATATGTTTTTGTATTAATGAACCCAAAACGAACCCAACCCCCAATTTTTTTTTGCTCGAACCCTCAAACCAAACCCTCGAACCCGAACCCAAAAATGAATCGGTAACTTAGATATGGAGTCTTTTTTTGTGATGCCCCATTTTATTCTTCTATATCAAACACCATCGCAGCATTTAAATAGTTTAGAAGGCAGTGATTTTATTAAAGAACCTTTGCTTGTTAAGTAAAAGAATCAGCGATCATGTTTGTGAAAAAGAAGTCTGCCATATAAACGAAAGACATATAAGACAAAATAGGATAGGACAAAAACTAAATAAGACAAAAAAGAAGTTTGATAAGGCAGCGATTGGTAATGGAAAGGCAGCAATGATTATATTAGTAGAAAGGCAGCAATTCCATATTTTAATTAAAGACTAATGAGGATAATTCAAAAGAAGAGACGCCTCCTTTGGAGAAGGCATATCCATTGTGAAAGAGTGTCTCTCTTAGGATATAAATGATAGAAGAGGGAATGGGTAGAAGGGGGAAGTAGAAAAGAGTATAAATACACATCAGCAGATTTATTTAGGGGAGAAAAAGAAATCTGGAATATATTTCTGAGTATTAAAACTGATTTATTATTGAAGATTATATTAGCAGACTAGGATCAGGAGTGGAATATCTTTTGGGAGTTGAAGCAGATATGAAGACGTATATGGGAGGAAGAAGGCAGACCAATGATTAATCAATAATAACGGAAATCGATTGAAGGAGAGAATATAGAGAGCAGCGAGCATCTACAGAAAAAGCAAATAAGAGAGAGTAGAGGGCTACACCTCCTAAATCAGAAATAAATAATAAATCTGCATAGACACCAAGTCTGATTTCCTGAATCGGTGGTATGAGATCTATTTTACAGTTACATGCTGTAGCATAGTTTAATATAAGTAAATGTGATTATTAATTTAGATTTTCAAGATGCCCATGGTACTGCTTCCTTATACCAGTAAATATGATCAATATTTGTTGTCATATGCCTTGAATGTTTGGCCATGATAGAAGGAGCTGAGACTACAAGAGGGGAATGGTGATGGGGCACTCTCCTAGGTATGCCACCTAGGGTGCTTGATGAGCCCCATGGGGCCAAAGGGGTACAGAGGGTATTGCCTTTGGGCTCAGGAGAGATGGCATTTTCAGGGCACCCATTGGAATCTCACTCCTCCATCATGGATAATCAGCACATGGAGTCAGATCATAGGTAGAAGGAAATGATTGGCAAGATGAGGGGATAACGGAAAAGACACCTTCTAGATAGATCACCTCATATGAATGGCATGCGCCTCATGAGGCCAAGGGAGATAGTATATCCCCTTGGGTCTAGGGAAAAAGGGTCCAAGGCACTCCATCAAGCCGCATTCTCCCATTTCTCCTACGATCGAATCCTCCAAGGATGTTAGAGTACTTTGTGATTGAATTAATGATTGGCCATGAGTTTATTAATATCTAATTATGGAAAACTGCTAATTATTATTATTATTGTGATAAATGATTCTAATCTGCTAATCAGTTTGATTATGTTTAACGGTTCTAACCTGTGTGCACGACTTCAATCAGGGTTTCAATCAAAGGGAAAGCATTATCTAACCCCGTTGTTATTTAAATTGAGGAAATTAGGGCGAATTTGGGGCACTCCCAATTGAGGGACATTACATTTTCACCCTACTATATGGTGAGAAACGTTGTCACTCTACTAATTTTTCTAATTTTTCCTTTTTTTTCACCCATTTAAAAATACTTTTACTTTTTTTTTTTTTAATGTGGGGCCCATATTTTATTTTCCTCTCTAGTTCCATTACTTTTCTTTTTGACCCATTATATGACACTTTTCCCTTTTTTGTAATTTTTTTGTGTAGTTTGTTCTAATCATCTTCAAACTTTGATGCCAAAATATATAACACGAAAAGGGTCCTTTATAACATTCATTAGCACAAGTATTTGTAGGCTCTAAATTGATTTTTTTTAATATTATTACTAAGGTGTACCTTCATTAATTTCATGAACTTGAGTTGAGTCTGGTGCCTTTATTGGAATATCATAGTCAATCATATTTATAGCTCTCAACATTTGAGAATAAATTGTTAATTGCGAGCATTGTACTTTGTTTGACACATGAACTATTCAATTTTTAAAATCATTACCCTAGGTTTCCTCAACATAAAATGGTTGCTTCTCATCATCTCACAATCCTTGTTTCTCTTCATTAATCTCTGTAGCTTCACCAAAATTACAGTTCAATGGAAATACTTCATAGTCTTCCATTTCCTAGTAGAACAAGCCATGAAGGGAGTTTGTTTTGACTCTTGAACATGATTGCAATTCTAAGATTCCTTTGGTGTTAGACTCCAATTCACCTTGATCATGCTTTGGTTGCTATTAGCCATCCTCAACCCAACAATGCATCATTTGCTTTCTTATGTAATGAGATGACCACAAAATTTAATAGAAATGTTTTAGTTCCAATTAGTACCTTTTGAGCCATTAGAACTCCAAGCACTCTGATTCCTTATTGGTCTAACACCCACTAGTTGGAAAATTGGTGGCCAAATAGTTGACTTACTTAGACTTCGCCAAGTGTCTTCTAGAAGTACATTCACAACAAACCTGCAATTAATAATTGTGTTAGTGGGATTCCTTCCAAGGATTTCCATGTGCACCATCATTGGTGTCTTTGCCATGATAATCATTAGTAACATCAGATTAATCATTTGGTCTATCAAGAATGGAGGTTTGGTTATAGGGTATTCATTATCGTTAGATTTTAATTGGGTGGGGTGTATTCACTGTCTCATCCCTTTGAGCTATAGCATTTCTAAGTTCAACAATACTTGGAAAATTACTTTAATTGATACAATGGTTTGAAGTTCTTGCCTTACAATAATTTGTTGGATTGCAATTGATTTATTATTGTACTCACATTTGCATTTTAGTTGCAATATTCATTATCCATAGCATGTTCCACCTTGGGTCTTGCTTCTCAAAGTATCTCTCTTTTAGTATGTGGGTTTGGGTACATAGACTTATTTGCTTTGGCTTGAATAACAACCAATACTTTGTTATGTCTTTCTACATCAATTATATTGATGCTCGCCTTTTGCTTCAGACATTTGACATCATCATGGTCCCTAGGTTCATACTCTTTACAAAGTAGTTCCATTTTGTTTTGATTTCTGTGGTAGTCTCTTGCAAAGTGTCCCCATTCACCATGTTGTTGACATTGTATGATGGGATGACCTTTGGAATTGTATTGTATTTGATTCTACCTTCCCCTTGTTTGATTTCAATAGCCGCTTGGAGATGCATTGGTGTTATTTTATGGCTTTGGTTGAGTGCTTGGTGGAGTGGACTACTCTCCTTGTGTAAAGAGTACTCGTGCACTCTTACCATTCAAATTATACGAACAATAGTACTTGTGCTCTCTTACTATTCAAATTATAGGGACAATAGTACTTGTGCATTCTTACTATTCAAATTATAGGGACAATCTTTAATTGAGTATAGAGTAAGATGATCATGCAAGTAGTTCTAAAATGTGATTCAAATTGTGGTACACACATAAGTAATTGCAATAAATGAGAAAACATACCTTAGGTATAATGTATTTTTATATATTAAGCATCATTGGCTCTTTATAGATTTCTTGGAGTTGTAAATGTGTGGCTTTAATGGCTATATGAAATGTGGTTGGAACTTGTTTTAGAATATGAGGTATTAGGGAAGGGAGTGCATCATAAGTTGCCCCAAAGTCTAGAGAAGGGTAAGGGTGGGCATCATAAGGTGCCTCTCAACTTTGGAGTGAAGGGCAATCATTGTAAGATGCTTCCAAGTTTGAGGTGAGTTGAGGTACTTATCCATTTTATATGATGTCAATTTCAAGGTCTAGTAGTTTGTTTCTATTTTCATAATTTTCTTGATTGATGTGTTTGATGCTTGTGATTGTGGCATTTAGGCCTATTTTATGATTTAGGGAGGAGGGTTGATTGTTTTGGAGATCATTGGTGTGACTAATGATTTATGATTCTTTTGACCTTGTTAACTTTATTGGCCTGGTTGATGATGTCCTATTCTTGGGAATTGTTTAGAATGTCATCGACATAGATGATGATGTCAAGTTTGCTGACATTTTTTAGGAATGTTATTGGCCTGGTTGATGATGTCTAATTTGGGGCTGATTTTATCTAGGATTTTAGATGTTGATTTGTGAGGAATGGATTTAGTATATTTTGAGATTTTTTGAAGGGTCCATCTTGTGCATTCCAAGGGAGGATTTGTTGGTGGACTATAAGGTAGTTGTTCATTTGTTGTCACTAGTGTTGAAAATGGGATTATAAGCTTCATAAGAAGTTTGGACCATGTTTACTTCGTGATCAAAGGCATGCATTTGAGCAAGTTGTTTCTAATGGATTACATATAGGTTTCAAGCTTGTGGGAGATGACATGGTCCTCAACATAAGAGGATTGAATGGTAGAATCTTGTTTGTGTTGGTGTTCATTGTATGGTGTATTCTTATCAGAGATGCCGAATCAACTAAAGGATTGAGGATTGATGACAATTGGGTCTTGGAAAATTTTAGTAACTCTATTCATCACATTGAAAGTTATCATTGTAAGATGCTTCATTAGCATTGTAAGGTAGAACACTCATTTGAAATGTTTTAGGATTTCTATGGTGCTATTTAATGGAGATTTTTGGCATGGATTTGTAGTAGAAGTGCTACGGGGTGGGGCATTATTTGATGCCCCCATCATTGATATAGGGTTAGAATCACTAGGGAAATTATTGTAACAGCCCCATCCTTTGAAGGGGTGTAAGTAAGCTCATTTTATAGATATTTGATATTGAATTTTTTTTGAGATCTTATAAACAGAAAAACAATATGCAGCAATAATCTTGAAAAACAGATACAATAGGTGGGCGGTACTGAGATGACCAATATAAACAGAAAAACAATATGCAGCAATAATCTGACTTCAATAATCCTCAAAGCTCTTAGTTGGTGCAAAAGATCTAGACCTAAGAAAGGCAACAAAAATAGCTTTCTAGCAAATCCGTGGTATGACGAAGAATGCAAGGCAGCGAAAAGAATAGCTAAATATGAGGGAAATAAAAAGGAGTATGAAAAACTTGTGAGACTGAAAAAAGAGGTTTACATGCAAACAAGACGAAAAGAGCTGATTTCCATGGGTAGGCACAATCCGAGAGGGTTCTGGAAAGAATTACAACAAAAAAACACAGTCAAAGAAAATAATATCATAGACTCACAATGGCTGGAATATGCAAAACTGTTATATGAGAGGGTGCAAGACAAAGATGTTCCTCCTATGATTAATTCAAGGGCTAAACTCTTCTCCACAAGAGACATCAAAGAAGGAGTTAAAAGGCTTGCGGAGGGCAAAGCACGTGACATAGAGGGCTTACAATTGGAATATTTAAAATGGGGTGTGGATGCCTTCACACCACACATCAAAGGAATATTCAATAGGGTTATTCAATATGGATTTCCAACAAATTGGACAACTAGTGTTGTCATCCCCTTGCACAAAAGTGGAGATATCAACAACCCTTCAAATTACCGCACTATGATTAACCCACTCTTCGGTAAACTCTTTGGGAGCATGGTTGAGCATCGGATTAGTAGCTGGGCAAAAAAAGAGGGAAAGAGAGCAAAAGGTCAAGTGGGCTTTAGACCAAAGTGCTCTACCATTGATCATTGCATTACACTCAGGTACTTGATTGAGAAAGTTTGGGATAAGCAGGGCGGTGAGGCATTTTGTTGCTTCGTAGACTTCAAAAAAGCGTTTGACATAGTCCCTAGAAACAAGTTATGGTCTAGAATGGAAGAGTTGGGAATTCCTAAAAAGCATAGGGCTGCTGTTCATAGGTTATACGAGCAGGTTCAAGCTAAAATCAGAACTAAACAGGGAATGTCAAAATGTTTTGGAAGTGACATTGGTGTCAAACAGGGCTGCCCTCTCTCACCTACATTATTTGGGCTGTATATTGACAAATTAGAGGAATGGTTAGACAATTTTGGTGGGGGAGGAGTTGAGTTGACCAATTATGTAATAAAATTGCTACTTTATGTTGATGATCTTATTCTAATGGCAAAAACAGTGCATGATTTGAAGGATCACTTGAAAGCTCTTGAGTTATTTTGTCCGGAGGTTAGGGTGCAGGTGAACACTAGCAAAACTAAGGTTATGATATTTACCTTGAAAAGAAAGAAGGAAGCTATAGAATTTGTCTTTGAAGGCAGTCCCTTGCAAGTGGTTAGTGACTATAAGTACCTTGGCTTTGATTTTCACTATAGGCTTAGCTGGGAGACATGTAGAGCAAAAAGGATTCAAGGTGGATGGAAAGCTTAATACTCTTTGCAAAATAGATGTAGGAGTGCTGAATTGTGGGACTGGAAAACTAAGAAAACTCTCTTTGGATTGTTAGTGGTGCTGGTGGTTCTCTATGGGTGTGAAGTTTGGGGTGACAATACTTCAGCAATGAAGTGGAGGCAAATTGAAAGACTGCAAAAACATTTAATCATAAGTAGCCTAAAAATAAAATCGTCTATTCCCTATGAGATTGTCCTAGCTGAGGTTGGAGCCTTACCTGTGGAGACATTGGCTATGATTCGTTTACTAAGTTATCTAAAGAGGCTAGAGAACACGGAGGTGTCTCGTTGGCCCAAAATGGCAGCAACAGAGAAATTAAATAGAAGGAAGAACATGTCGATGAAGCAAAATAACAAGTGGTTGAGTAAGTGGGGTATCAACATAGATAATTGCCCAAATAACATTAAGCTAATCAAAATGTATGTGCAACAAAAAGTTAAAGAAAGCATGTGGGCTAGGGAGTTATCAAGGAAAAGGGAGTATTACATCAAGCACTTTAATCCCTCATATGATCATACTCAAAAAGCATATATAGGTGTGAAAATAAAATCGAAAGCGAAAATGTTAATAGCTCAGCGAAGAACTAGTTCGCACTAGTTGAGATGTGAAACTGGTAGATGGATGACACCTAAAGAAGATTGGGCTGATAGGATATGTAGGTTTTGTTCGTTAGGGCTTGTAGAGACAGAGTGGCATTTCATCATGGAATGTCTAGTCTATATGGATATTCGGGTCAATTATATCGAGATTTTAAATGTGGACACTTTATATAGCTTATTCGAGGAAGAGAGAATATCGAAAAGTGCTGATTACTTGATAAAAATTCATAGTAGAAGATCCAAAATTCAAAAGGAAAGGGAGATCAAGTAATTGCTGGGCTGTGGTTTCTTCTTTTGGGTTGTTGTGGTGTTCCATTTTGCTGCCGATCCGTGGGTCCCATAGGCTGTTTGGCCTCGTGGACGTTATTAAAAGTCTTCATTCATTCATTCATTATACTTGGTAGTTCAATCATATTACATTGAATAGATGGTCCAAGTTGATATTGAGAAAAGTTACTCCACAAGGTATTATCCTCAAATTATCTTGAATGGTGTTCATAGGAGTGAATTTACAATTACTATGGAATCTAAATGGTTTGAGGTTAGCTAGGAAATCGTTAAGAGGTGACATAATTGGAAAGATGCTTTTAAAAGATGCATAAAACAAGAAAAAAAGGAAAAAGTCAAAATACCTTGATCAAATTGCGGTAAGAATCATTTTGGGTTCACCAAAAATGTGTTAGTCTGAAAATAGGTTTCTATTAGATGATCCTCTATATAGGAAAAATGTAAAAGACCATTCTAGATCCAACAATTCAAGAGTGTTGTTCCACAAAGTGGTTTGGGTCTGTTAGCAAGAGTTGTTTGTGAGAGGGGTTCCACTAGATAGTAAGCAAGAGTTGTTTGTAAGAGGGGTTCTACTAGATAGTAAGCGAGAGTTATGAAGACTATAACACCATTATGGCGTAAGCAAGGGCTACAAGCCTACAAGTGACAACAATGTACTAGATAGAAGTAAGGTAATGAGCAATACTAGGCTATCTACCACATGAGTCATACAACATTCACAATATAAACAAAAGTACCGAAAGAAAGAGATAAAGGTTAGGGATACTTACCTTTGGTCAACTTGTCAATCCATTAATGTCCTCCTTGGTCTGTGGTACTTTGTGAGAGATGCTTGGAGGTGAAGTCAAGACGGATAGAAGGAAACCTTAGTAGATCATGGTTGGGGATTCTAAAGGCTTGGTAAACCTTGTTGTTACAACTCCTATTCTTGTAAGCTTCAAGGACTTTATATTGATTTGTGTTCCTTTGGTGTAATCTCCTCTAGTCCTAAATCTTCATCCTCTTAAGGCAGATGTATATGCACAAGCAAAGGGAATAAGTGTGTTCTACTTCTTGCTGTTTAGAAACAACAAAAGAAGAATCCTATATATGAATCCAAACCCTAAATCCGAATGTTAGTTTTAGCTAACATCTTCAGCTTGGTTGATGGTGCCGGCTAAAACAAAGTTGCTATATAATGTCATCAGCAAGGTCAATTATGTCTGCTACATGCAAACACCTGGGAGGCAAATGATGTAGGCTCAAATAAGGTTGCTACAAAATATATTAGACGAGGAATCAAGGAGTTAGGAGGATAGATCTGCAAAGATGCTGTGCTATGACAGATGAGCGTTATATAAGCATTAATATCTCGTAGGTAAAACAAAAGTAAGGCATATATGACATATGCTCTGGGAGAGTAATGCGACAACAAGTTCTGCATGAGAGAAATGTGAGTAAAGCAAAGTAAGGTGTATATACATGGTGTAGACATAAATCTTGTGTGTTATAGCAAGTTTGTTTTGATGGAGCCATTTTTTAAAACAAAGCAACACATTTGCGTTCAAAGTGGTAGTCTTAGCATTGTAGGCAAGTTGATTTAGATGGTGTTTCAGAGAGGCCATTGAGATTAGCAAGCACACTCATAATTTGAATAGAAATGATGGGTTGGGCTTAAGCTTCCCTTGGCAGCTAATCATTACTTTAATCAAATGACCTACTGCCTGAAGAGAATGGTCATTTAATAATTTTGAATTGGTGGTTAAATGAAATGATGGTCATAATGGCTATTTCATTCAATACTTTTGTGTTCTCTTGCTGTAGGTGGCCCATTTTTTGCATCCTAGTTATATTTAAAAAACCATTTTCTGCAATCTTTAATTATAGTTTTTCATCATGATGATGGATCATGGAGTGTTGACTGAAATGCTGATGAAAAATCTCCTACACTTTCTTTTCAGTTTTCATGGACCAGGAAAACCTTGTCTTTAATTTTAGGTGTTTTTCTTTTTGGACATAGTCAACACCTATTTATAAATGCTTTCTTTCTGTCAAATTATCTATATCATCTTATTTGGCCATTGGGTATGTCCTAATTCATTCATTCTTAATAGCACGTGCTAATTCATGACGAACATCCTCATATATATCAGAAGTTTTGGATTGGCCAAGGATATTCCATACATAGGAAACCTTATCAGAAGCCATTGCAACTATCTTCTTTTGTTAGTATGCTGTTCATGAGTGTGAGATAATTACTGTGATCTTTAGATACTACTCATTTCATCTGATAGTAGCCTCTAGTGTTTTGGCAGAAAATTCTCTGCGAGGCTTTTACTCTGATTTCTTTTGTGATGAAAGCTTTCTTTCTTAGTTAAATTTGTATTCTGACTCAAGCATGTGAACAGTAGTTTTTGTCGCTAAAGATTTCATATTAGTTGTGTTCTTTCACTGAGAAATAAAATACTATTGCCACAACAGATATGTGTTTCATGTTTTGAATTGACTACCCGCTATTAAATGATGGCCTTCTACTCAAGTAGGTATGTGTTAATATCTTCCGACATTGGTGGAGCCATATATAAGCAGTTACCTGATTGATATATGCCGTTTATCATACATTTCTATTTTGATTGGTTTTTGGATCGTCATCATGATATTCTATTAATGCACTCCTTGTTGGACTATTTTAGCCTAAGATTGGCTGTTGCTTTTGCTAGTATTTCTCTCTTCCTATCTGCTTAATAGATGCCTTTGAAGCAATCTGAATAACTTAGACCTTGAAGGTCAATCTAACAGGAGTTACAAGTTTATCTGTTGGTTGCTTATCAGCTCATTAATTAGCATACTTGAAACAAGTGGTAATGATTGAGTTTGTTATATTCTTAGGTATGAACAGTCTGTCCACTAATTTTTTTTTTGGCATGTATTTGCTTCATAAATTTTGACAGAAACCATGGGAGATGTAATAGATCTATCTGGAGATGGAGGTGTGGTGAAACAAGTTCTGAGGTCAGCAAAGCCGGGTTCTTTGCAACCATCTGATGAGCTTCCTTATGTGGATGGTATATCTCGTGATTTACTGTCTTGTGATTTTGGGCATATTTTTTCTGGTTGATGGACAATCTGAAGTAATTTGTTACTTTATAAGTGTAAACATACTTAATATACTGAAGGTGCAATTACTTTCTATAAAAAGGTACTCTAAATCTGGGAATATCATTGATGTTTTTGAAATCCCAAAATGCTCTAGGTGTTTGGTTAAACTTTTATTTATTTTAAAACTGATTTGTTCTTCCATGAACCAACATTTTCTCTTACACCTTGTAATGGCCAACCCCTTTGTATGATAAATATTTGCGATGTGTTTAGCTTGTCAGGTGTTCCATTTTGACAAACAGAGTTCATTACCAAGCAACATTATAACAGTATTCAAAGTACTGCTTGAACAAACTTGAATATCAGACCTATAACTTCATTTTCTCACATCATACTGACAGACATTAATGCTGATGCAAGTTACAGACCTCAGATTTCTCATACAAAGAATGAAAGTGTACTGATTTCACAGTTGAACATTTGACACCACAAACTTACACAGGAATAAACTGGGCAAGAGACTGTAGTCGGCCATGAGTCGACGTAGTCGGCCGAGAGTGTACTTGGTCGGCTGTGAGCCATAAGTAAATAAGATATTAGTTAATATTAATAATCCATGTACTTATGTATGTGTCATGTTGGTTAGTTGTCTCAGGAACAGTTCCTGATGAAGTAATTAGTTATAATGAAGGGACACGACAGTTGGTACCTTAACCACCGCCAACGTACTATATGTACTTGAGTCATGTAGTCGGGAAGGGAGATGGTTCTGCTATGCTATGCTATGTTCTGTCTGGAGACATTATGATGTAATTGCCGAATACTTAATAAAGAAGTATATCTATGTTTTGTGCGATTGCCATGTGATTATTATATGCTGTCAATGTTATTATATTATCTCTGTTTACTTCGTACGTCATTGTACCCGTATTGAGTAAACATTTGGCGACGTTGCCTAAGCGAATCCGGTAACCACCTAGACAGGAGAATGGTGTTGTGATGGGGCAGCCGACTGAAGGGCCGGTACAAGCAAACGAGGATTGGGAAGACGCTTTGACGGAAGACCTGTGCAGTCTGTGGGAAATCTCGTTAAAGGACCACGTACGGAGGGAGGCTCTCAGGCAAGAGATCCCTCAGGTGGTCATTTGGGATAGATTGCGCGTCAACGAAGAGGTCGACCATTTTCTTACCAGATTGCCAAGACTGATAGCACGCCACTACATTATCTTACAGGATCTTCGGGCGGAGGAGGATCAGGAATGCCGAAGGCAACAAATCTTGCAGCGGTACGAAGAACGAACCAAACGGGAAGAGGAAGAAAGGGACACTAGTCGGAGACATACCCCTGGCAACCAGCAATGATCGCGTGAAAGACCTATAAATGCCCGTACGACCGAACAAAGAAAAAAACCGTGTACCATTCGGGCACGAAGCGAAGGAGGAAAGAATTCAGCGATCATTAAGAATACAAGAGCAAGAAAATCGGCGACTGAGACTTAGTAAAGCACATCAACACCTTGTGGAAGAGAGGGACGAGGAACCACTTGTCACCCCGTACGTAGAAAAATACAAAAACCGAGAAAATGAAGATGAATTGAACGAAGAACTTGAGAATAGCATCCAACGCTTTCGGGAGTTGTCCATATCGGATGACAACGAAGGATTGAGGACAGGGAGATCTGAGCCCAAGACCCCTTGGCAGAGGGAGCACCAAAGTGGGACCCAGGAAACTCAAGGTGTAGAGGACGCCGACGGAGGACGGGAAAGTGACTCGTACATGGCCGAGAGTGCAAGTGACGCACCAGAACGTAATGGGGAAACCGGTCCAGTCGGGTCCAATATACAAAGAGGACAGCAGGGAAGGATGGTGACTCTAGAACGACAAAAGCTGCCGAAGTTTACGGGGAATGGGTCAGAAGATCCAGTACGACATTGCAAAACATGTGAGACAATCTGGGTAGCGAGTGGAAAAGATGACCCGGATCATTGGCTGAAAGCGTTTCCGGCGAACTTAGAGATAGTGCCATCGACTGGTACTTAGAGTTGGACCAAACACATAAAGCTTCGTGGAGATTACTCAAGAAGGCCTTTCAGGACGAATTCAAACTCCTGAGGGATGACAGTGAGATTGTAGCAGAAATCTACAGTACGGAGCAGGGAAAACACGAGAATGTACGCACATACAATCGGCGACTCAAAGACTTGTTGGGAAAATTGGAGGTTCAATCGGTCGATGGGCTAAAGAAGCGATGGTTCATTGAAGGCTTGCTTTTGTCGCTGAGGAAGAAGATGAAAGTTGTGCCTCCGTCGTCGTACGTTGAAGCATACAATTGGGCGATGGATATAGAAAGCGAAAACAAAACATCCTCCTGAGGGAAAAAGAAGACGGATGACGAGGAGAGTATGAACGATAGCGACGGGGAATCTAGGACCGTACAAGCACTCAGGAAAGATATGATGCGAATGATGAAAGAATTGAAGGCCGACAAAGAGAGTACGAGGGAAGCACGAGAACTATGGTGTACAGACTGTAATGGGGAAGGTCACACGAAGGCGAACTGTTCGAAGAAGTTATTCTGCGATATTTGCCAAGTGATGGGACATTTCGTCAAGGAATGCCCATACAATTTAAAAGTCAAAAGTGCACAAGTATTCTTTGCTCAAGGAGAACCGTCGACACCGCCGAACACACCACCGAAGCCCCAGTACAATAGCAATGTATCCCCTAGAGGTTACCGGAGCAACAGGAGTCTGAGGAACAGAATACAATACGATGGTAAAGGACGACCCATGATCCAATGCCGAAAGTGCAACGAATGGGGTCACTTCGCCAAGGTTCGAGAGGAAGATTGTGTAAGTGGTGTGGACCAGGCGACCATGAAGATAGTGAATGCCCCAAGCAGAAGGGTATCCATATGCTGGAAGTAGAAGAACAAGAGGTACTGGCGATCGCCAGAGCGCAAGTAAAGAAGGCAACCTACCGGCGGTCGGAGGCAGAAACCAACATTGTACGACAGGTACTGTAGACCACCATATCGATCAAAGTAATTGACCTTCTCCAGACGTTGCCGCAGTTGGGACTGGCAATGACAAATGTCCTTGGGGATGTCAAGCAATCGCGAGTGGAGGACCGAAGGCAAGAATTGGTACCAGATTCACCACCGTACGGTGAACAAACCATTGACCCCATACTACTCACGACGAACATCGGGAAGATACTGGTGGTTGTGTAGATGGAGATCGGAGGGAATACCTTGACAAATACTATCGTTGATGGAGGATCGGGAGTCAACGTACTGCCCGAAGACACATGGAAGAGCCTCGGGAAGCTTACCCTCTAGCCACCGACATTCCAACTCGTCGGTGCCGATCAACATGGTATCAAACCGTTGGGAATGTTGATGGTGCAAAAGGTGGTGATCGGAACACAACCATTTTTGCTGAACTTTGCAGTCATTCCATTGCAGAGGAAGGTGTACGATGCATTGCTTGGACGAGGGTGGTTAGTGGCAGCCAAGGCGAATCATAATTGGAAAAGAAATACACTATCCATAGAGAATGACGGGAGGAAGTACGTGATCGACTTGAAGAATCAGGCTGTTAGTGAAGAACTGGCATCTTCTGAATCAGAATCCGACGAGGGGGAGTTGGACATGGACGAAGAGAGGAAAGCAATGGAGCCTAACGAGGAGGGTGTACTTGAAATCGAGAGTTGCTCGGAAGACGAGACAAGTTCGTTGAATGGCTTATTTCATTGGCAGATGGAAGATTATGAGGTGTTCCAACAAGAGTAACATGCTGCAGATCGGAGAAATCCAGGAAGGAGAAGAGAACGACATGTCTAGCCAGACACTTTCGGCCGAGTCCAGAGAGTACAAAGAAAGAATATCAGAACCGGATGATATGCCAGCCCACAAATCCAAACAGGTATGAGATAGAAAAATTGTGTTGGAGCCAAAAAATGGAGAAAATCAAGACAATGAGAAAGAAGACGGAGGAGAAAGAAAAGAGACGAAGGAGAGAGAAAATAAAAGAGGAAAAAAGACGGAGACAAAATTAAAAGAATTAGACGAATTAAGGGATGGAAGAGGGAGTATATTAAAAAGAAGAAATAAAAGTGAAAAGAAGAAATTAGAGGAAAAAGGAGAAATAAAAAAAAAAAACCATAAAGGAGAGGCCATACGCATTGTGAGGGAAGGTATCCGAGTTGGCAAGGGAATAACCAGAGTAAGAAGTAGTCGCCAAGAGAAGTGCCAGAGCAAGGAGAACGCCGTACGCGTCTGGAAGAAAGGCATCCGAGTTGCCAGGAGGGTACACAGCCATAAGGAGAAATCCGTACGCATCCAGAGGAAGCACCAATCCGTACGCAGCCCAAAGAAGTATCAGGGGAAGACAGTACGTGAATACCAGGAGGAGGAAGCCGTACGTCAAAAGAAAGCCGTACGCCAAGGAGAAACCACAAGCCAGAAAAGGTCCGTACGTTGCCAAGTAAAGTCCGTACGTTGCTCTAAAAAATCCGTACGTTGCCAAGTGAAGTCCGTACGCTGCTATTAGAAGTCCGTACGTTGCTCTCAAAAACCCATACGTTGCAACCAAAAGCCTGTTCATTGCCGGGTAAAGTCCGTATGCCAAACTAAAGGAAAGTCCGTACATTGCACGCAGAGGCCCGTATGCTACAAAGTGAAGCCCGTACGTTTCAAACCAAATTCCGTACGCCAAGGCCAACAAAGTTCTGTACGCCGAATCCAACCAAAGCCCGTACGCTATAACAGGGAAACCGTACGGCAAGAGAAGAACTCAGTACAAAAGGGTGAGGAAGGAATCGTACGGAAGGAGAAGGCACCCGTACATGTGCAATGGAACAAGTCCGTACGGTCCAAACAGGAAACGGCCGTACCAAGCATCGACTTGAAGAAAGTGAAGTCTCAGAAAAACAATGCAAGACTTGTATTTTTCGGGTTCATCAGCTTATTCGGAACATGTGGAAAAATCATGAAAATGAGGCACGTGATGCTGTTTCGAGTGGTTTCAAAAGTGTTAAATTGGGGCGCGCTCCCGGACCCCGCGAGGGGCACTGCCCCCAGACCCCCATCAGATTTATTGGAATTGGCAAATTGCAGTGCTACCAGCCATCATTGTACAGGAGCAATTGTCTATCGAGTAGATGAGAGTTGCAGCTCTTGAGGAGAAATTGGCGGAGAGAGATGGAGTATTGGGTAAGAGTGACAATCAATTGGCAAAGAAGGATCAGTTGGCATTCTTGGTTTTCAGTCGTCTTCACTACTTTGTGGGGGGATGATGTAGTCGGCCATGAGTCGACGTAGTCGGCCGAGAGTGTACTTGGTCGGCTGTGAGCCATAAGTAAATAAGATATTAGTTAATATTAATAATCCATGTACGTATGTACGTGTCATGTTGGTTAGTTGTCTCGGGAATAGTTCCTGATGAAGTAATTAGTTATAATGAAGGGACACGACGGTTGGTACCTTAACCACTGCCAACGTACTATATGTACTTGAGTCATGTAGTCGGGAAGGGAGATGGTTCTGCTATGCTATGCTATGTTCTGTCTGGAGACATTATGATGTAATTGCCGAATACTTAATAAAGAAGTATATCTATGTTTTGTGCGATTGCCATGTGATTATTATATGCTGTCAATGTTATTATATTATCTTTGTTTACTTCGTACGTCATTGTACCCGTATTGAGTAAACAGAGACTTGTTGAATACATAGTATATTTGCCCAGAAGTATATTGCAGCAATAAAGTTTGCAGAATATGTCATGTCCCCAAAATAACTCGACTTATTTTGGAGGGAAGATTATAATATTGTTTTTAAACACTAGTCTACTTTTAAAAGATAATAATAAATAATAATTAAATATTTAAAAATAATATTAAATAATAAATTTAAATTGGGGCGGGGGGCCTAGCTTGATTGGCTAAAGCATCCTGTTGCAGGCTAGAGGTCATGAGGTCTAGTCTCCCCCCCAACCCATGGTACTGGGGGGCATGTCACGCTAGCACCACCGGTCATGCGAAAAAAGTTTACCAGGTGCATTGCAGTTTATAGGGGGATGGATACCCAACTGATTCCTGCAATCTAAAAAAAATTAAAATTAAAATTATTAAACCTAACATTTAAATTTAAATAAATCGTTTTTTGGCCGACCTCTTCCGAGCGGCGCTCATAATGTTTGAAACCCCATTTTCCTGGGCTGACTTCAGTTTGGTTGGCGGATTGATTGATATTTAATGGAATTGCTATTCTACTCAGAGAGACACGGAATGAAGACACGAAAGTCGACCGCGTAGTGAGTCTGGGCCCGGTGGGACATAGTTGGCGCTATTTGTTCTATGTCACATTCTTCTCCTTGCATGGGTATTCACAATCATCCATTCACCTTGAGTTTTAGCTCTCATACTTTCCATATCTAGGTAGTTGGAGAAGCGATAGCTGGGAATGATCAGGTCGAGCATTCTAGGCTTTGGCCGCACTCTAGGTTTGGGAGATCTCAGGCTTATATTTGATTCATCCGTTGAGTTACCGTGAAAACCATTGCCGGCGGGACACACACAGTAGTACGGTGGGAGCTTAAGCTGGATCGATTACACTGTCACCAAATATACTTTTTGCACAACCTCTAGATTTGACATCGCAACATACACGGGAGTGCACGGGTCTCTTTGTATGTTTGATCATTGCCAGTATATTGGAAACTCTCATGCATTCTGTTCTCCGTTATTGTAGAATTGTATTGGTGTTTGTGAGCATTTGATATCTAGCGTTGTTATCATAACTGTTGTGTCTTTGTTCTCATGTTCAGTTGATTAGTAGCCTGCTGGACACTAAATATACTTGGAGTGATATTTGTTCTTGCTCTGATACCACTATAAGAAGCCTGAACCTTATTCCACACAGGAAAGAACACTAATGTGATAATGAAAAGCACAATATTCAAATCTGGAACATAAGCACTATAAATTAATTATAGCGGAGCTCTGATTAGTCAATGTTTGGTTAATGCCAATCATAGATATTACACACCCAACATATTGCAATCAACGATGCTCAAATCTGAAGTTGCTTGATGGCAAGCAACACTCCAGCGGGGAGGACTGTCATGTCCCCAAAATAACTTGACTTATTTTGGAGGGAAGATTATAATAGTGTTTTTAAACACTAGTTTGCTTTTAAAGATAATAATAAATAATAATTAAATATTTAAAAATAATATTAAATAATAAATTTAAATTATTAAAAATAACATTTAAATTTAAATAAATTGTTTTCTCGCCGACCTCTTCTGAGCGGCGCTCATAATGTTTGAAACCCGATTTTCTTGGGCCTACTTCAGTTTGGTTAGCGGATTGATTTATATTTAATGGAATTGCTATTCTACTCGGAGAGACACGGAATAAAGACACGGAAGTCGATCGCATAGCGAGTCTGGGCCTGGTGGGACGTAGTTGTCGCCAGTGGTTCTGTGTCGCATTCTTCTCCTTGCACGGGTATTCACAATCATCCATTCGCCTTGAGTTTCAGCTCGCATACTTTCCATTCCCAGGCAGCTGGAGAAGTGATAGCTGGGAACGATCAGGCCGAGCCTTCCAGGCTCTGACCGCTCTCTAGGTTTGGGAGATTTCGGGCTCATATTTGATTCATTCGTTGAGTTACCGTGAAGACCATTGCTGGCGGGACACATGCAGTAGTACAGTGGGAGCTTAAGCTGGATCGATTACATTGCCACCAAATATACTTTTCGCACAACCTCTATATTTGACATCGCAGCATACACGGGAGTGTGCGGGTCTCTTTGTATGTTCGATCATTGCCAGTATATCGGAAACTCTCATGCATTCTGTTCTCTGTTATTGTAGAATTGTATTGGTGTTTGTGAGCATTAGATATCTAGCTTTGTTATCATAACCGTTGCGTCTCTGTTCTCATGTTCAGTTGATTAGTAGCCTGCTGGACACTAAATATACCTGGAGTGATATTTGTTCTTGCTCTGAAGCGCCTAAATAGATCTGAGCATTGCTGATTGCAATCTGTTGGGTGTGTAATATCTATGATTGGCATTAACCAAACATTGACTAATCAGAGCTCCGCTATAATTTATTTACAGTGCTTATGTTCCAGATTTGAATATTGTGCTTTTCATTATCACATTGGTGTTCTTTCCTGTGTGGAATAAGGTTCAGGCTTCTTATAGAATAACCAATCTGACTGACTCTCAGGACTGATATAACATGTATTGTAGAGCAGATGTAGGAGTGTTTGTCTCAGAGATGAACAGCAATAAGTATGATGTTTACAGGCTATGACAAGCTGATTGAAACAGCAATACAGTCATCACACTCTTCTACACAGACCAGAAATAACAGGGCTAACAGAGGTTCCAGAATGATGTAATAACAGATATGAGATTACAGCCTTTTAACAATCATGATCTGAGTAATATATTGAATGATTTGCATAAACAGTATTCTCAGAAATAGCTACAGCAAGGTAATAACTCAAACTCTGAGCAGAAAACACAATAACAGATAAAGATCATTCACATATATCTGAACATTGTAATCAGACCTGGAGTTTAGCAGCAATTACAAAGTTTCATAACAGATAATAACTGATTGAGCAGCAGAGAAATAGGATGATATTACAAATTAATCTGAGACCTGGAAAGTTACGTTTGTCAGAGATAATATGGACTCGAACTGCTGTTGGTAAGCTTCTGATATATTGTAAACTTCACTATCTAGTCTCCTATTCACACAGTCCCAATAACAAAGCCCTAATACTGTAGTGTATCATGTCACTGTAGCAGCGTAGTGTTGCACGGCACTGTAGCAGCGGTACTGTAGCATACTTAAAGAAATCATAAAATCAACAAAATCTTCATATACCCTAGAATGATCAAACTCGTGAGAGCAATGGTGATTCCTGATGTAGAATCACTCCCTCCAGCTAGGGTGGATCTCTCACCATTGAAACTGGTGCCAAAGATGAGGGTTTCCGTCCTAAACTAGCTACAAACAATAAACTGGAAACAATTCAGTAGAGCCTCCTTAAGTTGTCAAATCCATCATAACCAAATGAGAGCCAAAAAGCAGATTAAATAGAATTGGAGGGAGAAATTAGGGCAACCTCCAATTTGAATCTTTTCCCTCCAATTTTTTTTTAATATATTTGCTTTATACTTTAGAACATAATCAAATATTCCTCAAAGGGGTGTCTTGCTCAAAAGGAAACTATTTTACCTTATTCAGCCTTCTAAAACAACGTTAAGTTATCTCATTAGGCTCTAAGGTACTTTTCGATGACCACCTACCCCGTCACTTAAGTTATAAAATTAAAGTGACTTGTAAAAAGTGAATATTAAATAATTCAACCTTAGGCTCTCCAACGCCACCATAGAAATAATACTGTTGAGGACACTAAGAGTCTAAGACCAGTTTCCCGAAATCGATTTACTATAAATAGCAACTGCTAAAAATAGTAAGTGCTCACCAAATAACAAATTGGTCAAAACATTAAAGCTTGTCAGACAACTCCAACATACTGCCCAAACATGAAACCCTACATTGCACTGACACTCGGACCAGTTACTAAATATAGTACTTACTAAAAATAGTAAGTGAGTCAGAACCGCACTAGCTCAAAGGAGGACATCGAAAATGGGGACATTACACACCTTGAAAACACATTCCAACTTCCTCTATGTTGGCTTTAAATCTATGCTGAAGTTGCATTTTTGCTCACCTTTCATGATCTCCTTCTTGCGATAGGAAGACATAATTGCTCTACTCCTTTAAGTAGAAAGTTCACAATCGTCATTAGAACTTTGTTGCAGACGATGTGTTGTGTTGGGGTGAAGCAGTGCAGGAGAATAAGAAAAATGTGTAGCTTGTCAAAAGGATGAGGTGACAAACTCAAGAGTTTATTTTGATTGAATGGAATTTGGTAAGAAGTGGGCTTATGCTGTACTCTAAGCATTTCTGTAAAAAGTGCTCAATGACATTGGCAACAAGGCAGATGAATGCCATCAGCAGTGGAAAGATTGTAGATGGGATTTGGAGTGGAAGAGGGAAAGATATTTGTGACAGACAAGAAAATGGTTATGGATGTATTCCAAGACGAATTAGCTAGTGAGGATGTAATTAACAATGCTAGCTTGACTGACCATCATAAGTATATTAGATGATTTTTGGGCCTAAGTTATCTAAAAATACCATTCAATATAAATAGGTGCCAACTGTAGATGGATACAGATGCAAGTCACTCAAGTAACTTTCAAGATCATACTCATCAAAATATAGCTCATCATTAAAGTTTGTGTATAGTTTCCTGATTGGTTGCATCGTCCATGTATAGGAATTGAAATCTCCAAAGTGGGGATCAATGCCAACCAAGAGTGCACTTAGTTTCTTTGAGTAGGGGATTGGGAAACAAGGCAATAGGACTGTTGAAAACTGCCTTTTATGTAGTAGGTGGATAGCACATGAAATAATTTGATAGAAAATATAAGAGATACATTAGATACCATGATCTAACAAAACTATAAAAATTCCAAGCACATATTGAATGTAGTGAAATGAATCATTATTGATATGACTTGAACTTATGAAGCTACTTGTTGTGGATTGTTAGGAACTTAGGATCGTTGTTATTCTTAGTTCTCTTAACACTAATAACAAAAACCAAAATTTATATTACATCATATCATATCATATTATGTTTATTATATTATAGCTTATTATATCACTACCTTTTTTTTATCATCTCTTATTTTTATTGTTGGTTTTTCATTTAATTTAACCCCCTTTTTAAATTTCTCTCCTCTTTTTGGTCCAGGTTTTTTGTTACTTGTGCCTCCTAAGTTACCATTCCTTCCCTGGCATCTCTTGGTCTTTTTATTATGCTAAATCTGCAATTCATTCATTTTTCTTCTCTCATTCTACTGGGAAAATCTCATGTTAATCATCAACCAACATTTAGTTATTCATCATATCACATAATCAAAGCCCAAAATTTCTATTAACAGTTATCCAAGTTGAAAGCACAAGAGCACAAATCACTTCTTAGAACAGTAGTGGAGAAAGCTAGTCACTACATGCAGTCTAAGGAAAATGAAACTACTCAGCTGGTGTGCCTGCTAAACTATCCTATTAGGGAAACAACTATAGCCACACAAGACTTCCAAGGTCACTGACATTTAAGTCTGTTGTCAACCTTTAGCCAGCATTAGCTCATAGGTGTTTTCTGCTACTATGTTGTATCATTCTATGTGCATATGAGGATTGTGCTTAGTGTCTTAGAGCCTGTGTAACTAACTGTATCACTTGGATATCAAGAGGTTTCCCTGCCAATAGGCACAAGACTATTCCTATAACCTCTAATTTCACCACTACAGAAGCAAACATGCTTTTGACTACCAAGTTCCACCAGTGTCATGCACACCAGTAACAATGTAAAAACATTTGAATGTAGTTGTATGATGGGTGGTGAGTCTAGCTAGCAACAAGGTCAAAATGCTTATCATGCTATTACTACATTGGAGGAAGAACAAATGCTTGGCCCTATACCATCTAGTAGGTAGGTACTTGTATGACTAATTGGCTCTTTGAGAGAAGAGCCATGTTATTGTCATGGCAACTATTTGTCAAGAATCAAGTTAGAGGAATTGCCCCTAGGGGTGACAGAGACTTTGTAGACTTGTGATGATTGAATGATTTTACGTTGCCATGCATCCTCCTTCATTTGAACATAGCAAATTATCCCTTGATAGCAAGCTTCCCCATGGACATGAAGCCAGGAAAAAATTGAGAAAATTATAAAGAAGTTCACTAGATTTAAACTGGTCACCTAAGTTCTCAGGAATTATTTAAAAAGACAAAATAATACATAGGGTCAAGAACAAAGTAAAACGGAATGGGTTTTTAAAAGGACTAATAACTGCAGAATTTGTTTTATAATATGAAGGTCTGTAAAGGTGATATGTTGAGGCATCTGTAATCCTACTAAGCAAGAAGAAGACCTTAGCAGCAAAAGTCACAGTTTTTGATCCATTATCAAGCCTACCTCCTTATCACTGTGAGTTTTGAAAAAGGGATGTGTTCTGCCAAATCAAATTAGCTATTTTATTGCAAGATAATTCAACAAAAATGAACAAATCTGAGTGATGAAGATGAACACAAATGCAAACAATATCAATCATCAAGTCTAAAAAGTTAGTTGAATAACTTTATTTGTACATTTACAATCAGTTGGAGACAAATCAAGAAAACAAATAATGACAACTACATCCAAAAAAATGAACAAAGCAAAGAGGTAAAGCCCTTAATAATTGAAAGATTCAAAGTTAACTGATGCAAAGCTTAGGTGACCATGTCACAATGCCGATAATGATATCTAAGACAAGTCAATTTATCTTCATATTGCTTTTGCAATTGTTTTGGAAAAGGAGGGGTGCATAATTGTGCACCATCTTAGCGGAGGAATATTCCACATGGACACTATTAGTACAATTGAAATCTCATATACTGTGTGGGCTTGTTCAAAATTGAGTAGGTCTACAATGCACACAAATTTCACAGCAGTGCAATAGTTGCTAATCCTTGCTGACTTGGGCTCATCCTCTGTCCTAGTGTTGACTCCTTTATGCACAGGGGCTTATTGTAATGTCTATTTGTATTGTGCATCCCTAACTGTTCATTCACTTTCTATGTTGTTTCAGTGGCTGAATCCTTCCTCTTTGCTGTCAGCATTATCTACTTGAATAGTTGAGGTGAGAATACTGGGATTAGATGGGGGTTGTATTCCCTTTGATCTTTTTTCTTTCATGAAGGGGTGACTTGATTTGCGACCTGCCCGTTCATCTGCTTTAGTTGTTCTTGCTCCATGATATATCCTATCACTGTCTTTGATGCACAACTACACCATTCTTTCGAGGGCAAGGTTTGATGCCTTGCCCAGGTATTCAACACAAATGGGCTTATATCCGACTCTATGAACTAGAATATCTAACATCACACCCATTACAAATCCAAATGTAACCCCCACCACCTGGAACCTGTTGTATCATTTGAACATATTTCCATAGAGGAGAATTCAGATCTGTTTTGAATTTAAGTTGAGCTGTGGAGCTAGAACTAGTTGTCATTGTGATTCCTATGGGAAGAAATTTTGTAAACACATTCAAAGCAAAATCAAAAAATTGAACACAAAAAAAGATATACAAAACCTTGCTCTTTTGAATCTTTGATACATTCCTAGTAGAATGGAAAAAACATAGATAAATGACGCAAATAATTTGTTTCATGTTTGTAAAACAAAATTGGAGGAAAAAATTTGAAAAAAAACTTACCTCTTTGCAAAAAAATTTCCTTCTATGATCTTCTTTGCAGTCAATGAACACTTGTAAATGCATAGGAATGACAATACAATTGTTGTAGAACCTTCAAAGATCAATCTTCAACTCTCTTTGTTGATCCAACAAGCAAAAATGAATGTTCAGCCTCTTGGAATGATATTTGCTATTTGCAAAAGAAATGAAATAAAATGGACTTGTTTTGGTGTTTTATGTATTTTACAAGTCACTTTTAGGGTTGAGGAGGACGCCCAATCAAATCAAGTCCCCCAAATAAAAAGTAAAAAAAAAAAACTTTTGCCACTACACAGATGGGTCACTCTAAGTTTGTTTTGGGTTTGTTCGAGTTATCCTGATTTCATCTCGGGTTCGTCCTAGTTCGCCCTAGACGAACGGGGCAGCGTATTCCTGTGCCTTGCCAAGACCCGTAGGCGCACTGTATCAGTACTTGGATCTGGATCGAACCAGACCCGGATCCAGCCAAGCACCTAAAGGATCTAGTAACATAGTAATATATGATATAATTAATATTTATTTGTATATTATTAATAATCAATATATTAATATGTAAATTAGGGGTGCTCCCTCTTTATATTCAAAAAAAGAAGTTTTACAAAAAATCGAATGACCATGTTTGGCAAAACTCCCATATCAACACAACCTGAAAACAATAGGTGGGTTTAGATGAAACAAAAAACAATTGAAACATCAAAAACAAGTATAGTATGCTAATATTAAAAAAATGCCTTAATCCACTTCCATAGTTGAAATAGGTGCAGTGCCATAAGAGTTGGCAACTCCAACAATGGCAGAATCTTGGTCTCATGCAATATCTTGACTTCTTTCTTGCATCAAAATTTCCAGCTCATCGAGAAGAATGCTTGAAAGGGGCTTTGATTCATGCAAGATCCAACTTAGCGGACCCCATCACCATGCACCATGTGGCTTTGCAATTGTTTCATTTCCTCTAGTTAAGAGAAAAATCTTCACTTTTTTTGTTTGAAGATGCCATCCCAATAGATGCCACCTTCATAGCCTCCAAAGCTTTCTCGAGGCCATCCTTGAACCCAGGTTTGATATAGATGATTACCAAAGCCCAAACCACTTATTTATGTTGAATTAAACCAAGAAGATTTGAGAAGAAAACAATAGATATGCTTGAATTCTCTTGGGCTGAGTCACAACTTGCCACAATCTGCCCCTAAAATGACTTTAATGGTGTTCATCATGGAGTCATTATTCATCTGAAAGACCTTTCACAATTGAATGATAGTGACAGGTTGTAGAACAACATCTTCCTCTTCACAACATATAGATGAAAATTTGGCTCCATAATGGGTGAAGCAGAGAGAAAAATGGATAAAACGAATGCAAGGGTGTAGGCAAATTACCACTTTACAGAATGTTGCCACATATGAAGCTCAACCCACGCTGTGTCACCCATGTCAAGAGTTAGCAAAACAAATGAATTTGAAGGAAGGATTTTAAAACCATCATTAGAAGGATGGTAGAAAACAACGAGTGTTAGTCATTTGCCACCAAATTACTTTTGGCTGCCAATCCAATCCACAACTCAACATTATTGGAAATAGTAAGTTCATCAGGGTGGTTTTTGCCTTGATTGGCAAGATGATTTGCTACTAAATTAGCCTTCCTAAAGCAACACATATAGGAAAAATACACCAAGGATTCCAAAAGGGGTCATGCTTCCCTTAAAATATTATCCATTTTCCAATTTAGTTACTCACATTTTTAGATGGCATTGAGGATAACCATTGAGTCACTTAAAATATTCAAAGAAGAAATCTCACTTTCAATGGTAGTAAAGTGTCCTAGAACTAGGACCCGTGCTTCTCTCATTTTTTGTTCCAATTTTTAATTTTTTAGATGTAGCCTTGATCACAGTGCCTAAAGAGTCCCCGATGACACAACCAGCTCTTGAAGGATCTACATTCCCTCGAGAAGCCTCATGACACATCTAGCTCTTAAAAAGACTTGGATTCCTTTGAGTAGTCCCATAAAACATTTGAGTTTAAAAAGCCCAACAAGGGGAGGGAAACATTTGACTAAAATCCTACTCCATGAGAAGAGGACATAACTCTAGAAGCCCCATGAATGGAAATATATAATATATTAAATATTAATAGAAATAATATTCTATATATATTTAATATTATTAGTATATTCTCCAAGGGGTTGAGCTTGATTGGTTAAAGAATTGAGTTCTCAATGGGAGACCCAAGTTCAAATCCCAATGGGACATCTAATATGGAGTTCTAAGTTGTGACTCTTGGTCTTCCATAGTTGGCTTCTAATGTGGAGTTGGTTTCTAAATAAATGGATTTCCAAGTTGTGAATCTTGGTCTTGCTTAGTGTAGTTGGTCATAGTCGGTAGTCGGTCGTCGATCATAGTCGATCATAGTCGGCCGCAATTAATTATATTTAAATAAGACTATAGTTAGCTTATAATATTTCATATACTTTTGTACATGTTTCGGGAAGATTAATTCCTGACTAGTGACTAGTTGTCATGAAGCGTCATGACGGTTGGTTCCTCAACCACTACTAGTGGCTATTACTCGAGTCAGTATAGTCGGGAGACATGGTGTTGGTACTTTTGATATAATGTTACATGCTATTACATTCTGATGTTACATTCTAGTACGACAAATTGTACTTGGTTATCATGAATAATAAATGAAGTACTATTTTGCTGTGCAATGTGCATTCATGATTGTTCGTACTTGTCTATATTCTGTTAATTCTGTTTACTCTCGTAGTACGTCGTGAGTACTCCAGTGAGTAAACATTTGTTGATGTTGCCTAAGCGAACCAGGGAATCACTCGTCATTATGATGGCAGCGTAATGGGTCGACGAACAGAGGAGCCCGTGGAAATTAATGAAGAAAGAGATGATGAGTTGACACAAGATTTGATAAATCTGTGGAATATATCCCTAAGAGATCATGTATGGAGGGAAGCCCTCAGGCGAGAGATCCCTGAGGCAGTTATCTAGGATAGACTGGAAGTGAATGACAAGGTTGATCATCTCCTCAACTGTCTGCCAAGATTGCTGGCCCGCCATTTCATCATCCTACAGAACCTTCATGCGGAGGAGGATCAAGAACGCCAAAGGCAACAAATATTGCAACGGTATGAAGAACAAACCAAACGGGAAGAGGAGGAACGAGACACTAGTCGGAGATGTACTCCCGACAACCAATGATCGTGTGAACAACCCTTAATGCCTGTACAACCTAACAAAGACAAGAACTGACTACCAATCGGGCACGAAACTCAAGAGGAGAGGGTTCGGCAATCACTCAGACTTTAAGAGCAAGAAAATCGGCGACGAAGACTAAGGCAAGTTGAAAAAGAATTTAATGAAGATCTAATTGAAATAAACCAAAGTATAAAAAGAGCACATGAGAATCTTGAGGAAATAGACCAATCCATTAGTAGAGCACACCAAAATTTTGTGGAGGGGAGGGACGAAGGACCCTTCAGCACTTCGTACTTATAAAGGTACAAAATCAGTGAAAATGAATTGAGTGTAGAACTTGATAGCAGCATTTGACTCATTCAGGAGTTGTCCATATCGGATGATGATGAAGGGCTGAGGATTGGAAGATCCGAGCCCAAGACCCCAAGGCAGAGGGAGTACTGCAATGAACCCCACGAGACTGGAGGTGTCGAGGATGTTGACGGAGGACGTGGGAGAGACTTGTACATGGCCGAGAGTGCAAGAGAAGCACCAGAACGTAGCGAGAAAACCGGTCCAGTCAGGTCCAATACACAAGGAGGGTATTGGGGCAAGATGGTGACTCTGCAAGCCAAGCAGCAAAAATTGCCGAAGTTTACAAGGAATGGGTCAGAAGATCCAGTACACCACTGTAGAATATGCGAAACAATTTGGATAGCCAACAGACAGGACGATCTGGATCACTGGCTGAAAGCATTTCAAGCAACACTAAGAGACAGTGCCATTGACTAGTACTCAGAATTGGACCAAGTACAGAGGGCATCATGGCGATTACTCAAGCAAGCATTCCAAAATGAGTTTAAACTCTTGAGGGATGATAGTGAGATTGTAGCGGAAATTTACAATACCAAGCAAGGGAAGCACGAGGGTGTGCGTACCTATAACCAGAGACTTAAAGATTTGTTGGGGAAATTGGAGGTTTAGCTGGCCGACAGGTTAAAGAAATGATGGTTCATCGACGGCTTGCTTTTGTCGTTGAGGAAGAAGATGAAAGTCGTGCCTCTGTTGTCATATGCTGAAGCGTACAATCGGGCGATGGATATAGAAAGTGAAAACAAAACATCCTCCCGAGGGAAAAAGAAGACGAACGATGAGGAGAGTATGGATGATAGCGACGATGAGTCCAAGACCGTACAAGCACTGAGAAAGGACATGATGAGAATGATGAAAGAATTGAAGGCTGACAAGGAGAGTACAAGGGAAGCTAGAGAACTGTGGTGTACGAACTACAATGGGGAAGGTCACACGAAAGCAAATTGTCCGAAGAAGCTGTTCTGCGATATTTGCCAAGTGATGGGATATTCCATTAAGGAATGCCCATACAATCTGAGAGCAAGGGGTACACAAGTACTCTTCACTCAAGGAGAATCGTTGACACTGTCGAACACACCACCGAAGCCCCAATACATTAGCAATGCATCCCTTGGAGATCACCGAAGCAACAAAAGTTCGAGAAACAAGATAGAGTACGATGGCAAAGGAAGGCCCATGATACAAAATCGGAAGTGCAAGGAATGGGGCCACTTCACTAGGGAATGCCAGAACGGCCAAGGTTTGAGGGGAAGACTATGCAAGTGGTGTGGACCAGGCGACCCTGAAGACAATGAATGCCCCAAGCAGAAGGGTATCCATATTCTGGAAGTGGAAGAACAAGAGGTATTGGCGATCACTAGAGTGCAAGCAAAGAAGGCCACCTACCTAGGTCCATGTACGAAAAGGCAAAGGATGAAAGAAGCAAAAGCAGAAGTGGAACTAGCGATGACAAAGGAAAACAAAAAACCTCTGGAGAAACCAGTAACCTCTTGACAGTCGGAGGCGGAAAACATCGTATGACAGATACTGTAGTCCACTGTACCAATCAAAGTAACTGACCTTCTCCAGACCTTGCCGCAATTGGGACTGGCAATGACAAATGCCCTCGGGGATGGCAAGCAATCGCGAGCGGAGGACCGAAGGCAAGAATTGGTACCAAAACCACCATCGTACGGTGAACAAACCATTGATCCCGTACTACTGACAACAAACATTGGGAAGATGCCAACGGTTGTTCAAATGGAGATCAGAGGGAATATTTTGACAAAGACTATTGTCGATGGAGGATCAGGAGTCAACATATTGCCCGAGGACACATGGAAAAGCCTCGGGAAGCCAACACTCTGGCCACCGACATTCCAACTCGTCGGTGCCGATCAACATGGCATCAAACCGTTGGGAATGTTGATGGCGCAAAAGGTGGTGATCGGAACACAACCATTCCTACTGAATTTTGTAGTCATTCCATTACAGAGGAAGGCGTACGATGCGTTGCTCAAAAGAGGGTGGTTAGTGGCAGCCAAAGCAAATCATAATTGGAAGAGGAACACACTCTCGATTGAGTCCCCGACGACACAACTAGCTCTTGAAAGATCTACATTCCCTCGAGAAGCCTCATGACACATCTTGCTCTTAAATGGACTTGGATTCCTTTGAGAAGTCCCATAAAACATTGAGTTTAAAAAGCCCACCAAGGGGAGGGAAACATTTGACTAAAATCCTACTCCATGAGAAGAGGACAAAACTCTAGAAGCCCCATGAATGGGAATATATAATATATTAAATATTAATAAAAATAATATTCTATATATATTTAATATTATTAGTATATTCTCCAAGGGGTTGAGCTTAATTGGTTAAAGAATTTAGTTCTCAATGTGGAGACCCAAGTTCAAATCCCAATGGGACATCTAATATGGAGTTCTAAGTTGTGACTTTTGGTCTTCCATAGTCGGCTTCTAATGTGGAGTTGGTTTCTAAATAAATGGATTGCCAAGTTGTGAATCTTGGTCTTGCTTAGGTGGTTTCTAGTGTGGTTGCTCAAAAGGAGCTATTATTAGTCTCATGGTTGTGCTTGCAAGAGCTTGTATTGGTCTCATGTTGATGCTCATATGAGCAGGATATTTGTAAACGATTAACAATAAAAGAAAAAATTGTTAGTATATAACATTGGATAAATCATATTTTGATTGATTAATTGAGGGTGTCAATAGACCCTTGGCCTTAAGTCTAGGCGTCGACTAAGCCTAGTAATGGTGGGACCACATAAGGGGGGCTCCATCTTGAAAAAGACAAGAGCAAGCTCAACAGCCTGTTATGGGTACAAAGTCCATGTGCATCAGCCTAATAGAGGTTTGAACCTAGATGGGCGTTGAAACAACACCACACCACAAACATTGCACTATGCCCTTGGTCCTTAATGACAATATTAAATAATAATATTATTATTTAAATATATTTTAATACTATTAAATCTTAATATATAATATATTTATTCTTTAAACTAATTGTAATTAATAATCAATAATTATTAATAAATATATACAAAATATACTTTTATATCATATAAATATAAGCAAGTGACTTATTAATAAATATACATATTATTATATTATTTAACTCTGATTAAGAAATTTTTGTACTCTGGATTCCCTTTTTTGTGGATCAAGGAATTGTAGACTCAAGGTCAACTCTCCCCTGGGTATGGGGTCGTTGGTGTGGCAATTCCCCCCTGGGTACATGTACAGGTTTGTATGTATGTATATATATATATAATTTATAATTCTATATTTGCCAATAAACAAAATATTTAAATACCTCAAACCTGCTACTAGTTCAAAGGTATATGTAATTCCTTGTTACAACCTTACAATATGCATAATATTCAGCCCACGTTTCTTCATTCCTTTATCTTCGAGAGAATTCTGCTTGTAAGTTTGCAATCTTAGTAAAACCTTTAAATTCCTGCTAATTGTATTGTGGGCACCATTGGGATTTCATCCTATATTGGGCCAATTTGAGGTTCTCGTTTATGCTTTAATATCTGTTGGGTTTCCTCTATAAAATAGTAAGTCTTAAATGATGACATTCCACTTAATGTCCAGTATGTTGACTGTACCAATACTCTACCAAATGCAACCATTTTTGGCACTGAAGTCTTGTGATCTGCAACATAGTTAATACCTTTGTATGAATCTGTTTACTGCCACTGTCTGTCCATCTGTTTGAGGAGAATAAATTGGACTTGGGGTCAAGGTGGTATCAATTTGTTTTTGTAAAAGTAGTTGATAAATTTTGGATCTGGATAATTTACAATATTTCAGTGAGTTGTGAGGTCTTATTAATGGAATCTGTGGCTCATAAAATGAGCATACTCAGTCACCATGAAGTAAACAACGTTTTCCTCTCCCATTTAATAAAATCCAAACCAATGGATATGATTATTTTTTGATTAAAAAATGTTTGAAGTAGACCAAACTTCAAATAGTTAATATTTAAATTGTTTGGCAAATCTCATGAGAAAACAAAGTCTTCTATATGCTCACTTTTCCCACTATTTTATTCGGCACTTTGACGTTGGCACTAATTTTCAATTTTCTAAAAATGTTTGAAAAAATGATTTTTTTTACTTTTTCTGTTGGGCAGCTGTGGGTTCTCCTAGGCTCTCTTGGGTTTGTCTTAGGTTTGCCTAGGTATGCCTCAGGTTCCCAATGGGTCTTTCATAGAAGGACCCACAGGTAACCCAGGGCACCCAAGGCATACCTTGGGCAAACCCCAGTTCATCTCAGCCCCAAATTGGGCCCAGAACTGAATCCATATGGTATGCAGGGGTTTTTAGCAGAACTCAGGAACATAGTAAAATAACTATATACAAATGAAGGCATTGACCCTATAAACAGGATACTGCAAAATTACAAAGTCTTGCAAATTCTTTCCATTATTGCCCTTCTTGGATGACCTTAACATCATTTGATGCTTAAATTTCAGAGGGGATGACTTTTTCTTTTTTAATCTCCATCCGATCTAGATCAGACAGTGTGTGTGATGGGTTCGGTGCTATGCTTTATTTCACACCTTTGATAATCAACTTCACCCCTTAGCACATCTGTCCTAGAGTCGATCTTTCCAGCAAACATATTGAAGCCTCAAAATCCAATCTAGAATTGTGTCCTGCAAAAGTCTTCTGCTTGGTCCTGTCAAGACCAATACTTGAATCTAGTAGAGTATATGGGAGAGGTGCACCAGACATAGGAGTACAACCTGAAGAATCTTGGAGATTCCAACCTTAGTTGGGTGAGCGCTAGGGTAGAAAATATAGTGATGAGACTCGGCTCTAGTCCACTGAGTGGGGCTCTCTCTCAAAGAATGATGCCATTGCCCATTAAGAAGCTTCTTGTGGCATTGATTTGTAGGATGTTCATGGAGAAACACTTCTTGCATCTGAAAGATATTCTTTTGTAATGTACTGATTGCCTCCATCTTCAGTTGGCAACCTTGAAAGAAACCTCAGCTGGGAGCCCCTTGGAGAGATCCATCTCCACGCATATTTTCATAGCTGTAGTATTCAAAATAAGCTGTCTCCATTGAAATGCAGTGGCACTCACCTAATTTGTTACCAATAGCGGCATAGCCTTTAGGCTTTCTAATTTCCAGAATTGCCATGGCAGGTATGGCAGTTAAACCCACAAGTAGGCTGAAGTGAAGTATCAGTTCTGGGATCAACTGATGGAAACCATGGTTTCATGCATAGAAAATGCCCCTGGAATTTATAAGGGCTTGCTTTTAACACCATCTCCTCATCCTTGAGAGAGTCAAATTTGAGGATGAAGAAACCTCTAGTACAGGGGAAAATGTTGATATCTTCCTCCAATTCCTCTTTCCAAAATGCCATGATCTAGGCATGGTGGTTTACAGCTTGGGCCACAATCTTGAAAAACTGCAAATGAGGGCAAGATTGTGTAAATATTCTTCTTGCTCACTAATTACATCTTCCATGTGGACTTTAGGGATGTGATCTGAATGGTGGAAGGAGAGGGAACTGCTTAGGGTTTGGTCACCTGGAATCTTCGTGCCCTCGCTGGAGTTAAGGGCTGCCATGAAAGCTAGCAGCTTTGTGACCTTGTTTTGAGTACCATATCTCATAGTATTCAATGCAACTTCCTTAAACAACTTGTTAGGGTTTGGAAAGTGATATTTGTGGGCATCCTGCTTTTAAGGAATGCACATCGAAACTTGCGCCCAAGATTGCGCTATGTGGTTTTTTTGGTGATATCTCTTGATACAGTGAGAGCCTCTTTAAAGCTGTGAGGGAGCAAAGAATAGGCACTGCCATTGTTATTTCCTACAAAAGATGGATCACTTACTCATTTGGTGAATGGGAGTTAGGGCTGAAGGAGATTCAAGCAGTGGAAGAAGCTGCTGAATTGAGGAGCGAATCTTCTGAATTCCCTTTTCAGAATATGTAAACCTGAGTTTTTTGTTTTTGGAAAAAAGTCAAGATCAATCATAGTAAGATTCCATTGGTTTTCCAACTGTTAAACAGACTGGCTAAATTACTGAATTGACAATCATAGGGTTTTGACATTTTCTCCTCCAAATCTTGACCAGGAAAATCTTCTTCTAGTAAGAAAATGTCAGGGCATGAATGTTGGAAAAAGTTGTTGAAGAATAAGGATTGTGGTGTGAAGAATGCTTGTCTATTTCTGAATGGTGAAGAGGAGCTTTAAAGGCATTTAAAAAAGTGGATTTAGCGTTTAATGCTTTTTGTAGTTTAAATTTGGGGACAAGGGCAAAAGTGTAGCAGCAGGGGAGATTTCCCATCCCTGCCCCAGAAACTTGACTATGGTAGTGAAATGGCGAAACACTCAATCACCAGCAGTGAAAAATTATCATTCACCAGATTTCTCAAATTTATGAGCATTAAATTTGGTGAATTGAACATAATTATCAGTAAGTTGGTTCTGGATCTTTGATTCAGTTCTCAGCTTTCACAGTAACTTGGTACAATGATGAATGCATATGTATACTATGAAATTATGAATGTACAGTTGTTGCAATTTTCTGTTCTGTCACTTACTGTCTCTATTTTTATTGGCTTATTAAAAAAGAGCAACCAATATTTCAGAAATTGCCATCAAGTTGAATTCTTCAACTTTATTTTGTACATCGGATATGAACAAGATTGTTGGGCTGCAATTTGGATGATACATGGGATAAGATCTAAATTGTACTGCAGACAAAGATGCTAAAAGCCTAAATGGTATATATCACATTTGTTCATAACGAAGCTGAGTTCAGAGCTTTGGTCTATGGGCTGGAGGAATGTGTCAAACGTGGTCAAGTTTCTGTGGACATTGAGGGAGATTCTTGTTAGTGTTTCTTAGATCAGATTATTTAATCAATTGAATAATAGAAATGCAACACATAAGACAATGAACACAACAAGATACCCTGGGAAAACCCTCCTCTTGAGGGAGAAAAACCCAGCAAATATATCTCTTATATATTTAAGGAATAAGAGCAGAAATCTGCTTGAACTCAGGCCCAACACAATGCCGAATTTGATACAATGAATAATAGTATCTCTCCTAGATGCAAAGATACAAATGAATATGTTTCTCCTTGAGATCGGTCTGCTGCTACAAAATGATGATCTGCTGTTCAAGTATGAACTTCGATACAAATGAATATGTTTCTCCTTGAGATCGGTCTGCTACTACAAAATGATGATCTGCTGTTCAAGTATGAACTTCTTCTATAACTGCGAATTCTGCTCTGCCAAAATAGCGAACTTCTCTTGTGTATATTCGAATGTGTGTTACCATCAAAAGGTAACCTTGTATATATACCTTCTTGGCGCCTCTTCATATGGGTCGGCCTTTTTGATAGATATTTAAATAACAAATGAGGTCGGCCAAAATAAGTACATTATATATCTTAAATATAAGGTCGGCCCATGTACTAGTGAAGACTGACGCTGTATTAACATCAACACTCCCTCTCAGCTAGGGATGAACTTCCATCTGCACAAGACACATTATGTTAGAATGAAAACAAAATAAAATATCACCTCAACGTGATATTAACCATTATGGCTACTCCCATAGATGGTAAAAACTCATCACGGATTCTCTCACGTGATGTTGTCATGGAGTCACACACATGACATCCACCATAGCTTCTCCCAGAGGGTGGAAACAAGGGCTTTCACCTCAACTCTCTCTCATCAGAGAATTGCATTATCAAGGACTTACACCTCAACTCTCTCTCAGCAGAGAATTGTATTAACAAGGGCTTGCACCTCAACTCTCACTCAGCAGAGAGTTGCATTCTCAACAAGGATCACTGATTACTGAGACTCTTTCTCAGTCAAGGCTGCATTCTCCACCATACCAAGTTTCTCTCGGAAGTATACAAACTTCATCCTGGCGAGAGGCTTGGTGAGAATGTCTGCCGTTTGCTCTTCAGTGCTGATATACCTCAACTGTATAGCTTTCCTTTGCACCATATCTCTAATATAGTGGTACTTGATCTCAACATGTTTTGTTCTGTCATGAAACACAGGATTGACAGAAAGCTTCACACAGCTTTGATTATCACAGTGTATGATAGTAGGCTCCATTGATTGACCAAACAATCCTGCAAGGAGCTTACGAAGCCACACTGCCTCACGAGCTGCCACACAAGCTGCAATATACTCTGCTTCAGTTGTACTCAAGGCCACTGAAGACTGTTTCCTGCTACACCAGGAGATCATAGCAGTCCCCAAACTGAAGCAACAACCAGAAGTACTCTTCCGATCTGAGACACATCCTGCCCAATCAGAATCAGTAAAACCATGCAGCTCCAAATCCACATTTGAAGAATATCTCAACCCATATCCAATTGTGCCACATAAATATCTCAGGATATGTTTAGCTGCTACAAGATGTATTTGCTTTGGTTCACACATGAACTGGCTAAGTGCACTCACTGCATAGCAGATATCAGGTCTAGTGTTAACTAGATACATCAATGAACCAATCAACTGTCTATACATCGTAGAATCCACTGGTTCTGAACTAGCTGCAGCTTCTTTCAACTTATCTAAATTAGACTCCATGGGTGTAGACATAGGTTTGCAGTCAAGCATACCAAACCTTTTGAGAATGTCAACAGTATACTTGCCTTGACTTAGAATCATCTCATTTGGCTTTTGCCAAACTTCTAAGCCAAGAAAGTAATGCATAAGACCTAGATTCTTCATCTCAAACTCTGAAGCTAATTCCTTCTTGCATTTTAGTATTAGATGTTCTTCACCAGTAATGATCAAGTCATCAACATATAAAACTAAAATCAATGCTTCACCATTTACTACCTTGAAGTAGAGGTTAGAATCTGCATCATTCTTTGAGAAACCCAAACTTGAAAGGTACTGATCAATTCTTTCATACCAAGCACGAGGAGCTTGTTTAAGACCATACAAGGCCTTCTTCAACTTGCAAACATGAGATTCTTTCTCATGTACCTCAAATCCTTCTGGTTGCTCAATGTAAACCTCTTCTTCTATTATGCCATTCAGAAAAGCTGTCTTTACATCCATTTGGTGAATCTTCCATCCTCTAGATGCGGCAATAGCAATGATGGTTCTAACAGACGTGTAACGAGCCACAGGAGCAAAAGTTTCTTCATAGTCAACTCCCTCTTTTTGTGAGAACCCTCTAGCCACAAATCTAGCCTTGTGTTTCTCAATGCTCCCATCAGCTGCATGCTTGATCTTGAAGAGCCACTTAGAAGACACCACAGATTTGTCTTTGGGTCTAGGAACTATATCCCAAACATCGTTCTTAAGTATAGACTGATACTCCTCAATCATGGCATCTTTCCATACTTGTTGACTAGAAGCTTCTTCAACATTTGAAGGCTCTGACTCAATAATCTGACTCATCAAGGCAACATAGCTAGAGAACTTGTGAGGTCTCTTGCTTTCTCTGAAGGTTCCTCTTGGAGCTACAAACCTTTCTGCTTCCTGCATTGTCCTGCGAGCCCAAAGAGGTCTTTTCTTTCCAATCACAATGTCTAGAGGCCCATCAGTAGGATCCAAAGGCTCAGCTGGATCAATATCTTCTTTAGGTTCTGTATCCTCCTTCAGATTCTCTGGGATATGGTCAACTTCCATATCTTGAGGAGGTTCTTCTTCATCGACCTCCATCGGAGTGCCTTTGGACTTTCTATAAGCAACATCTTCCTCAAATGTGACGTCTCTACTAATCTCAATAGACTTCTGTCCTGGAATGTAGATCCTGTAAGCTTTTGATGTCTCACTGTAGCCTACAAGAATTCCTTTCTTCCCAGAAGGTTCTAGCTTTGTTCTCTTTTCCTTTGGAATATGAACATAGACTGGACAGCCAAAGATCCTCAAATGACTAACTTCAGGCTTCACGCCTGAGAATGCTTCTTCAGGAGTTTTATTCTCTAAGATCCTGTGGGGACTCCTGTTTTGAACATAGACGGCTGTTCTTGATGCTTCAGCCCAAAAAGAGATTTGTAAGTCTTGATCATGGATCATAGCTTTCACTGCTTCCACAATAGACCTATTCTTCCTTTCAGCAATACCATTTTGTTGTGGATTATAGGGAACACTGAACTCCCTCTTAATCCCTGCTTCAATACAAAAGTCTCGAAAAGTGCCAGAAGTGTATTCTCCACCATTATCAGATCTTAATACTTTGATCTTCTTCCCAGACAGATTTTCAATCTGCGCTTTGAATTCTCTGAATCTTACTAATACTTCTTCTGATTCTTTCGATCTCAAGAAATAAATCCAAGTCTTTCTAGAGTAATCATCAATGAAAATAATATAATACAAGAAACCACTAGATGATGCAATAGACATTGGACCACACAAATCAGAATGAATGAGATCAAGAATACATTTAGATCTACTTTCACTGGAATGGAACATACCTTTTGTGTTCTTGCCTAGGGCACATCCCTTGCATGTACCTTCATGTTCTTGATCGAATTTCGGAAGACCGGTGACCATCTTCTCCATGATAGGTAGAGCACGAAAGTGAATGTGAGCCAATCTTCGATGCCAAAGTTCACACATGCTGGTACTGTTATGCACAAGTGCTTGAAGAGGACGAGTGCACAGCATGTAGAGACATTCATGTCTAACTCCAATCACTTGAGCAGATTTGAAGCTGGAGTTCTTTGCCCATATAAGAACTTTCCCTTTAGAGAAGGCAACTTGATAACCTTTGTCTTCTAATGCTGAAATTGAAACAAGGTTTCTCTTTATCCCTGGTACGAACAGTACATCATTCAATTCCAAAGAAATTCCAGAATCCAAGTGAAGAGTGGAATTTCCAAACCCTTTTACAGAATATCTAGCATCATCTCCAATAACAACTTGATCACTAGAGTTGCTTTCCATTAAGTTTGAAAGGTGACTTCTGAATCCGGTGATGTGTCTAGAAGCACCACTGTCAATCAACCAAGTGTAAGAGTCCGTAGAAACATTGCTAGACAAGGCTGAATAAAATAGATAATTACTGGAGTCCTTTTGTGGAGTGACTTCTTCAACATCTGCAGTGGCAACTTGAAGCTTAGGTCGTTGAGGGCACACCCTCGCAAAGTGACCATACTTATCACAACGAAAACATTGAATCTTGGACATGTCTCGTTTTCTTTTGAAGGTAGGAGCATCATCATTTCCATCTTCTCGATTCCTTTTGAAGAATCCTTTCTTAAAGCCTTTTCCTTTGTTTGATGAATGAGAGGTAAGAACTTGTAATTCTTCATTCTTTGAGCTTTGACCAATCCCCCTTGCTGTTAGTCTTGACTCTTCTTGAATGCAATCAATCCTCAATCGATCAAACTTAGGAAGTTCGGATCTTGCACTGATTCCTTGGATGAATGCCTCCCATGAAAGCGGAAGACCATTGAGAGCAAGCATAGTCAGTTCTTTATCATCAATCATGTGTCCAATAGTGGAGAGCTGATCTTTTATCTCTGAAATCCTCATGAAGTATGTAATAACAGATTCTCCTTTCTCCATTTTCACATGATGAAGTTGTTGCTTCAGAGCAAGGGCACGACTGGTGTTGTTGATTTCGTACATCTCTTCCAAGGTTGTAAACATCTCTCTTGCTGTATCCAACTTGAAGATAATTGGTACAATATGATCTTTGACGGAATCAACCAATGCTTTCTTTGCCCTAGTGTCTTTCTTCCTCCATTGCAGCTTCTCTTCTTCCCCCTCAGGTTCGGGAACTTTTGTTTTCACAAACTCAGCCAAATCATTCTCTTCCAAGGTTAGCATGAACCTGAATCTCCATGATATGTAGTTCGAGATTCCTTCGAGTCTATCCTCGATTTTCAGACCGTTCACCATCTTGAGAAATTTGGAAGATAGACTGAAAAAGAATAAGTGTTGCGAACTAAATCTGATCACGATCTTTTTCACACCCGCTCTGATACCATGTTAGTGTTTCTTAGATCAGATTATTTAATCAATTGAATAATAGAAATGCAACACATAAGACAATGAACACAACAAGATACCCTGGGAAAACCCTCCTCTTGAGGGAGAAAAACCCAGCAAATATATCTCTTATATATTTAAGGAATAAGAGCAGAAATCTGCTTGAACTCAGGCCCAACACAATGCCGAATTTGATACAATGAATAATAGTATCTCTCCTAGATGCAAAGATACAAATGAATATGTTTCTCCTTGAGATCGGTCTGCTGCTACAAAATGATGATCTGCTGTTCAAGTATGAACTTCGATACAAATGAATATGTTTCTCCTTGAGATCGGTCTGCTACTACAAAATGATGATCTGCTGTTCAAGTATGAACTTCTTCTATAACTGCGAATTCTGCTCTGCCAAAATAGCGAACTTCTCTTGTGTATATTCGAATGTGTGTTACCATCAAAAGGTAACCTTGTATATATACCTTCTTGGCGCCTCTTCATATGGGTCGGCCTTTTTGATAGATATTTAAATAACAAATGAGGTCGGCCAGAATAAGTACATTATATATCTTAAATATAAGGTCGGCCCATGTACTAGTGAAGACCGACGCTGTATTAACATCAACAATTCTCTCATATGTATAAACAGCATCAAGAAAAGGCACTGCATCAATTGGAAACTCGTCAAGCTGGTCAAGTTAGTTTGGGCTTTTTTGGATAGAATGGACTACTCATTATCTCACATTTACCGTGAGGCAAATCAAGTTGCTGATTGGCTGGCCAATCTGGGGGTTGACAGGGATGGTAGCAATGGTACTATGGTTGACCCATCAAGCTACATGGACTGCCTTGCATTCTTGAAAAGCAATGTTAATTTTGCTTGTTCCGCCTCGCTCGATGGGGGCTGACTGCGTGTGTCATGCTGTCATTTGTTGCTGGCTTCGCCTCTCTCTTGGTATTGCGGTCATTGGCCCTCTGGGCATACAACTTTGAAACTTTTTGATACATTTTGGGAGCCACCCCTCGGTGGCACTTATCTAAAAAATAAAATAAAAATATATCACATTTGTTCATGGTTCACATTTCCTGATTCAGTAAATATTATTTGTGTCTAGTAGATATCCATTTGTTCCAACTGTTTCAAACCATCTTAATTGTCTCTTTAAGCTGGATGCATATAGAAACTGGCAAATGCAACTCCTTAAATTAAGTTTTGCATTAACATAGACTGTCTAGGTCTAATTTCTATTTACCGGTAATGTCTATATGTGATTTTGAGAAGTTTGTGTTGTGTGCAACTATATCCACTTGTTTTGTTAAAAGCTGATTCGTAAGTTGTATAGTTTTGCAACTGCAAGTGAATTACTTTGTTTGTCCACAACATGAATCTAATGGACGCATACTATTTGATTCTGAACATTTATGAGACTAAAAAATTCTTGTATCCTTAGAATTGAAGAACTCTTTTAGATTGATATAAAGCAGAGGAGAAGATAGGGAAGACAAATGCAAGATTACTTTAAAAATTGAAGCTTTTTTGGATTAAAGCGAAGTGGAAAAGATAAAATATGTTTAAAACAAATGAAACACAATTTAAACAATTGAAGCCTTATTTTGTATTGAAGTAAAACAATTGAAGTTTTGTTTTGTATTGAACTAAAACATAGAAGAGATAGGTAAACACTGAAGACAAATGCAATATGTATTTACATTTGGATTACGGCAGGCAAGTATGGCTTTTATCTTTAATTAAAATAATTTGGACTCGGGATTTTCTATTCCAGTTTGTTTTTGCCAGGCACAAGGCTATGAATGTTGGGTTAGTGATGAAATTGAATATAATAATTTTCTTGCTGTTAGGATTATAGTTATCATTTGAATGACATTTATTTCTGCTATCTTCCCACAGTGCAGTATGAGGGCACTCTTGCAGATACTGGTGATATATTTGATACTACCCGGGAAGACAATACTGTTTTCTCGTTTGAATTGGGAAAAGGCACAGTAATCAAGGCTTGGGAGATAGCTGTGAAATCCATGAAGGTAAATCATATGCTCATTTCCCTGCTACTGTTTTAAAGGAATCTGTATATTACTCCATAATTAGTAGTGCACCAAATGCTGATATGCTATTTTTTTACTGCTTCAAGGTTGGCGAGATCGCGAAAATTACTTGCAAACCTGAATTCGCTTATGGAAAAGCTGGCAGTCCTCCCGATATTCCAGAAGAGTAATATAATGTCACATTTGATGATATTCTATAATGGACTGTCATCTGTTATTCACCATTGAGTACTGCATATTTAACTTCAGTTTTATGTATTTCCTTTTCTGGCAGTGCAACGCTTATTTTTGAAATTGAATTGATAGCATGCAAACCACGAAAAGGTTCAACATTGGGCAGTGTCTCAGATGAGAAAGCAAGACTAGAGTAAGTTTGATGCTATCCATCTTGGATTCCCTATTATTGGATTGGAAATTTACCTGTTTTATGATGTTCACTAATACAATATTTATGGTTTCTAAAGGGAGCTGAAAAAACAGAGGGAAATTGCTGCAGCTAATAAAGAAGAAGAAAAAAAACGCAGGGAAGAAGCCAAAGCAGCAGCAGCTGCTCGTGTGCAAGCAAAATTGGATGCAAAGAAAGGGCAGGGTAAAGGGAAAGGGAAAAGCAAAGGGAAATGATAGACTATCACTGTAAAGGCTGAGTCATGAACTTTATTGCAAGTGCACAGAGATAACTTCATAGTATCATGTGACATCATATAAGTTTGTTTATTTCATCGGATTTTGGGACAAAAGAAGTGGGACCGGATCCTAACATAATCATGTTTATTTGTCTTTTGAGTAGAAGCAATTATTTTTGGGTTGCAAACTAGCTAGTTGTGTTGCTTTTCCTTTGGGCACAAAGGGAAGCAACTATGATTGTTATTTGGTGCAACATAGCTTGATCCATGGAGTAACTAGATGATAATATTGTGGTGTAACACAGCTATTAGTAAGTTATTAATCTCCTACCTTGCATTTCCATGCATTTGCTCCATAGGTAGATTTTTTTTTCAATGTCCCCTGAAATGGGGATGCCTCTGGGATTGTGGAATGGGGAGAAATGCCCCCCCTGCAGTCCTCAGTGCCTGAGCCTCAACAAGCAGACAGCCCCTAGAACTTCCTTGTTTTGTCATTGATTGGATGACTTAATGGACTACCAAGTGTCCCTTGACCATCTTGGAGACATTAAGGTGTTTGTAGTGGCAAAAAAAGAGGTTTTAAAAAAAAGTACATAAGAAAAAAATATCATCTTAAACCTAAACCTGAAAACAGAGGGGTTCTGCCAAGTCTTTCCAACCTAATAAAATCCTTAAGACCATTTCATTTCTAAACCCTTGTATTTTATTTGATGAGATTAGTTCAGAAATTATTGCTAATAGTTTATATTGTATATCAATTGTAATTAGTGCTCCACGGGGTTTCGGGGATGGGGACGGGGGGATGACAGGGGACGTGGGGATGGGGGGTCTATGTTTGGGGGGGGCGGTAGGGTGCTGAAATACATATAGTACTTGAAAAAGTAGTTATAAAAAGATGTATAAGAATTATACATCTTGAGGACACCTCAACATCCTCAAAGTCCTAGCAGTGTCTTGGACACGACACTAGTGTGATGGTGGCGCTGGTGGTGGGCTGGTGGGGGGACGTCCCCCCCAAGTCCCCAAGTCTCTGAGACGTCCCCGTTTAGGAAACATGGGGTTTTTTGGGGGGGAGGCATCCTCGTGGAACATTGATTATAATGCTCAAAATGTGGCACATAAATGATTGAAA